>JAVYIG010018448.1:0-19782 GCA_035222895.1 Strongylocentrotus droebachiensis | reverse complement strand
GGAGGGGTTCCCAAACTTTTTCCTTGACGGTCCAGGTGGTGATTTCCATAAAAGCTCAAGGTCCGAAACAATGGGCAAATTTTGTTAACTTGTTTTGTTTCCAGCATACATACACGTTTGTGATATCATATCACAAAGATCCTAATAGTCGAACTTAACTCCAAGTCGAACTTAAACATCATGGAGAGCCATTTGTAGCCTTAGAATATAATATATTCAAAAGCAAAAATTAAAGTATTTTAGACTTTTCATAAATACCACATCAAGAGCATGAAACATCGTTAATAATAGAAAATCAACATTTAATGCCTTTTAAAAGAACTTTTACAAAATATTTTCAAAGATGATAACGGCTTTCCATAATTGTTAAGTCCGACTTAGGATCTTCGTGAAACACCCCCATGTATGGAATTACATTTGTATGGTATACCCCCCCCCACCCCCCCATTCAGTATTATTTAGGGTACGCGTATATGCATGTTCCCTCCCTTTGAAAGCACCCCCCCCCCCCCTCCCCTATTCTCCGGTGTGTAAATTAAATACGGGGCCGGATTTTCGAAATCCCCCCCCTATCTTTGTTGCGTGAAAAGTACCCCTTTACCCGAGATTTGCGGGGAACACGAATGCGGACCCTCTGACCCCGGAGTGGGGGGGGGGGGGGGAGGGAGGGGCGGGGGTATTTTAGTGGGGACAGTTTCACTGTTTCCCGGCAATAAACTGCTTAAACAAGTATTATTGTCCGCAAAAGGAGTGTTTGGACTACGTAGGGATTGCAGCAGATATTCAGCCGGATATTCAGAAATTAAAATCTACTCTTTAAATGTACAGGAATGGCAAGTAATTTATACACAGACAAAAATTAGGCTCGTTTTAAACTTTATCTTTTTAAGGGGAATTGTTACAGTTTAACCCTAAACAGGCCGGACTGACATGCCCTCCGGTCTGGACTTTGAGAAGCCCTGCTCAATTTATCCCATCGAGGTGAGGTCCAGGGGCAGGAGCCTCCTTTTGCTCTTGAGTTTTTAGCAATTTAAAACCTTAAGGGTCGTCTCGAGCGAAAGAAATCATTATACCTCCTTTAAATTCCCACAGCCCCTATTATCATGGTAGCAATTTGTTTCCTTTTCCTCCTTATTTTTTTCTTTCACTGCTTTTTATTTCTTCAATTTTACTCTTTTATCTCCTTTCTTATTTCTTTCCAGCTCCTTCTTCCGTCGCTCTCTATTTTCCCCTATTTATTGTAACTTCAGCCGCAAAAAAGGGATGCGGCCGATTCAGACCAAACTTGATACGCCACTGAATAAAATGTGCAAGCGAAAATAGCTCTCTTTGGTCATTTGTGTTCCAAAAGATAGGAATATTTTTTAAATGTAAAACAAAAACACCACAGGTTTCATTTCGTTGTTATTTGGTCTGATCCGATTCATGTTGGTACGCTACAGTACTGAACACTTAAAACTTTATCATGATGTCAGTTACGTACGAGACAATATACCTTAGGCTTTCCCTATCGGCCGGTGCAAGTAAACATTCATGTGAAAAGAAATAACACTGGGTACAAATTAAGCATATAATTTTGAGTAATAACAGTTTTAGAACGTTTTCTTTTCGTTCAGATTTTGTTTGTACTGCTTCGATTTGTTCCAGATTTGGTATTCGGTCGACAATTACATTTAGGGACAGCTATACGACAATGGCATCAATTGATAAAAAACTGTCATCTTAACCATGCATGCAGTAGCTTAAGATTCTATTCTGATCTTGCTTTGTCCATCATGACAGTTTTTATCAATTGATGTTTACTTACCGAATGTAATGCATACGTCTTTGTAAAGTACCTCAATACACAATATTTCGTTCCACTGTAATGAATAATTGTATTTCAATAGTCAGAATGCAAAATGTATATATTACGTGTTGTTAGGTAGGGCAATAATAAGGTTTGTCCTACATGGCAACCAGGCGCATACGCAGGATTTTTTCAAGGGGGATTTTTTTTTTTTTGGTCCCCAAAAAAAATCGCAACGACTCAGCCACCCGCTGAATAAGCGGGGGGGGGGGGGGGGGAGGGGGGGGGGGGGGGTAAGAGGACACTTTTTTGGTGAGCACTCATTTTTTTTTTGGCCTACGAAAATGTGAAAAATCGCACCCCCCCCCCCCCTTGAACGCTAGGGGAGGCCTACCTCCCCCCAAAAGGTAAAATTATACATTATCGTCGGATGAGCATAATTTTATAGCTTATTTGTGACACTGGCAGGTCACGAATTGGCGTGGGGTCCAGAGGGCGGAGCCCAAGAAGCTCAGGGTTTTATACATTAAATTATCGTCGCATGAGCATGATTTTATACCTTAATTTGTGACACTGGCAGGGCACGAATTGGCGTGGGGTCCAGGAGGCGGAGCCCCCGGAAGCTCAGGCGTTTTGGGCAATAAATAACGGTCAGATGAGCATATTTTCATGAGCCTTATTTGTGACACTGGCAGGACACAAATTAGTGTTGGGTCCAGAGGGCGGAGCCCCCAGAAGCTCAGGGGTTTTGGGCAATAAATTACTGTCACATGAGCATGATTTTATACCTTAAGTTGTGACACTGGCAGGTCACGAAATGGCGTGGGGTTCAGGGGGTGGAGCCCCCGGAAGCTCAGGGGTTTTGAGCAATAAATAACGGTCAGATGAGCATATTTTCATACCTTATTTGTGACAGTGGCAGGTCACGAATTGGCGTGGGGTCCAGGGGGCGGAGCCCCCATAAGCTCAGGGGTTTTGAGCAATAAATAAAGGTCAGATGAGCATATTTTCATACCTTATTTGTGACACTGGCAGGACACATAATAGTGTTGGGTCCAGAGGGCGGAGCCCCCAGAAGCTCAGGGTTTTTATACATTAAATTATCGTCAGATGAGCATATTTTCATACCTTATTTGTGACACTGGCATGACACAAATTGGTGTTCGGTCCACGGGCGAGCCCTCAGAAGCTCAGGGGTTTATACATCAATTTATCGTCAGATGAGCATAATTTTATACCTTATTTTTTACACTGGCAGGTCACGAAATGGCGAGGGTCCAGGGGCGGAGCCCCAGGAAGCTCAGGGGTTTTAGGCAATAAATTACGGTCAGATGAGCATATTTTTATACCTCATTTGCGACACTGGCAGGTCGCGAATTGACGTGGGGTCCAGGAGGCGGAGCCCCCGGAGGCTCAGGGGTGTTAGGCAATAGATTTCGGTCATATGAGCATCCAGGGGCCACCTTAGGACCATTGGTTGGGTTCTGGGGGCAGAGCCTCGGAAGCTCAGGGCTTTAGGCATTTAATTACGTCAGATGAGCATAATTATACCTTATTTGTGACACTGGCAGGTAACTAATTGGCGTGGGGTCCAGAGGCGGAGCCCCCAGAAGCTCAGGGGTTTTAGGAATTTTATAACGGTCAGACAAGCATGCAGGGGCCCGCCTTAGGGGCCCCTGGTGGCTGGTGGGGTGGAGGGGGTGGAGCCCCGGAAACTTAGGGGTTTTAGGCATTTAATTACGGTCAGATGAACATCCAGTCGTCCGCCTTAGGGCCCTAGGTGGGGTCCAGGGGGCAGAGCCACCGGAAGTCAAGGGGTTTTAGGCATTTAATTACGGGCAGATGAGCATATGTTGATACCTTTGATATATTTCCCCTTTTATTTCCTTCTTTTTTTTTTCCTTCCTTTTTTTTTTTCCTTCTTTTTTTTTTCCTTTTTTTTTTCCTTCTTTTTTTTCCCTTCTTTTTTTTTCCTCCTTTTTTTTCCTTCTTTTTTTTTTTTCCTTTATTTTTTATTTTTTTTTTTTGCCAGGGGGGATGGGGGCCGGGCCCCCGGCCCCCCTGGATCCGCCACTGAGTGGGGTTCAGGGGGTAGAACACCAAGAAGCTCAGTGGTT
The DNA here is from genome assembly GCA_035222895.1 of Strongylocentrotus droebachiensis. NCBI lineage: Eukaryota > Metazoa > Echinodermata > Echinoidea > Camarodonta > Strongylocentrotidae > Strongylocentrotus > Strongylocentrotus droebachiensis. The sequence goes on along the minus strand of JAVYIG010018448.1, from coordinate 15,876 downwards.
TTAGGCATTAAATTACTATAAGATGAGCACCCAGGGGCCGCATTAGGGTCCTGGTGAGGTCCAGGGACAGGCGACCCCTGAAGCTCAGAGGTTTTCGGCATTTATTTACGGTCAGATGAGCATCCAGGGGCCCGCCTTAGGGACCTTGCGGGTTCCAGGGAGGAGAGCCTCCGGAAGCTCAGGGGAAAACCATGCCATTTCAGCAGCAACATTTGTTTAATCACTGGTATCGAATTACAAATAAAACACGTTTGAATTTTATTGGAGAGGCAACTGCCCTTAAAGCCCCACACCCCGTCAGTACGCCAGTGCGAGGGAGCATAGTGAACGAGAGTGGAGAAGGTGACGGAAGTGACTACCCCCTCTCAGGTTTTTGAAGTTGTGCTGTATTAAAAATTGCATTCCATAGCAACATTTTAGTATTTTAAGTTAATTTTAGGTTAATTTTAGTTACAAATTCATGTATATGTTTACCTTATCTTCATATTTTGTTTTATGTATGCATTAGCCAATGTGGAGAGCCTCTCGACAGATTTTAAAATTCTTTAAATGTTATCCCCGGGCATTGGCTGGTGCTAAGTATCATATTTGTATGTATTGTTATCCTCTTGCCTGGAAATAAAATAAATTAAAAAAACTTATTATGCGGAAAACGTGTTGATTCTTATAAATGCCTCATTAAACACTTAAAGGGATAGTTGAGTTCTGTTTTCAGAACGCAATTGCCTCCAAAATGCATGGTTATTACTCTTATCATCTATGACATCTATGACATGGGGATTTAAAATTGCTATGAAGGTAATCTTAGACCCCAAAATGTGTGAAATATAGCCAAAACGATCATACCAATTCAGCTCCACTTTCAAAAAAATATGGTGACCATTAATTAATTAATTAATTAATTAATTAATAATAAGAATACATTGGCCGGCTGGTTGGGCTTAATATAACCAACACGAAAAAGCCAACGAAAAAAAACCATCATCGGCATTGGCTGAAATACAATGTAAAAGGCGCTATTTCGTTTTTTCAACGGCATTATCGAATATTTGTGGTAGTACAAAATTGAGAAATCGTTATATTTATGGATATTTCAGCCGTCTCTGAACCGATTTTGATCAAACAAAAATGTTTTTGTCATTTAAATTGTATGTTCTTTCAAATTTGACACCCAGTTTTTCATTATCTCACACAAAAATTATTTTGTGTAGCGCCCTCTGCAACATAACTCAACTATCCCTTTAAAGGTAATACAAAGTTTTGGGAGATTTTTAAAATTGGGTGGATAGTGATTCTTTACAATTTTGATATATCTGGATGCCTCTGTGGATGTATTATAAGCACTAGAAAATTTAGCCCCTAAAACACTTCTGCTTTTGAGAAAAACTGAATATAAAAATTTCAAATCGCGCCTACGGCCGGACAATGGTAGCTGCGACCATGAAAATCTTAGAATATGTAGTTGTGATATATAATTTCCAAACGGGAGCAGGTAATCTGTCGATTTTATTCAAAAACATTGTTTTATAGCTTAATAAATGTTTTGTCCTTGAGAGGGAGCTATACAACATAAAGAGTTTATTATTCACAATTTCATAACTTTAGACTCGATTTCAACCGCGACAACGATCACTGAATATTGTAGGATCGCATATGCTTCCAATATGTTCATTTGAACCAAATTCATGACCCCATACCAAAACTTTGTATTACCTTTAACAACTGGATTGAGAATCCAGTGAACGAACCACTATACAACGACGTCTCTGTGATAACACATAAAAAGAAGCACCTTAGCAAAGAATATATTAATGTATTTTCAAGAGTAAGCAAAATTACATCGAGCCATGGACAAAATTATTTTGTGACAAGAGTATATAGAATATTTGTTTTGTAGATTGATGTAACTTCATTGTAGTATTAGAAATCATAAAGGTCTTTTGCCCATATTATGGATGCTAATTATTCAATGCATGACGTTAATAAAACGCAATATTTTCAGCGTTAATGAAGAAGTGTAAGCGAATTAAATTTGAAATTGGCAGGCGATCTAAACCAACATTTATGGAGATATATATATGGCTTTATGTTATGGAGTAATATATGATAAAAATGGGGAAGAAATAAAACCAAAATCAAGCTCATTACCCAGTGATGATGATGGTTTCCGCTCGATTAGAATTATTTTTTACCACGTACTTCTTTAAAGGCTATCGATGTGGTGGTTTAAGTCTAATTAAGACCAAAACGTCAATCATTCTAACGAACAATGTTTTGTTAATTTATGGTTGTGGTAGAAACCACGATTTTATTATGTGGCGGTCTGTATGATTGTGTGTAAATTAGAAAGCAAACACCCCCCCTCCCTCCCCGTGGTCAAATCATGGGGTTGGGGTACAGGGATTATTCCAAGAATGAAATGAAATATTAAACATTTCCTAAAGTGCAGAAACTATGCAAATATATTAAACTGTGCTAAAACAGCTCCTGATGTGCTTAAAATTACGACACATAATGGCTCCGGTTAGTCTCATTTCACAACGCCCCCTATCGTCAGAGCATGATCTGAGTCGGCAGCCTAACATGTTAGCCTATGGACGTTTTTTAAAAAAATCGTTAAAAATTCATTTTTTTGTTTAAACGAAAAGCACATCCACCCCGACGTACGTTATCACTAGCTCTTTCATTGGAGCCCTCATGTCTCATTGACTTTTGAAAGTTCACCCACCGTAATTTTTCAAAATAGGTTGCAAGCTCGTCATTGCCTATAATACACGTGTGAAACAAGTCTAACTTTGGACTCAGTTTACCAAGCGATTTGAAGGTTATAGGTCAAGCACACGAAACATAAAAAGCATGAATTATCATAGATCACTTCTGCCTATTTCATTATGTCCATTTCATCCAACCCCCCACCGTAATTTTTCCATTTAGTAAAAGCAAACATTTTGCCGAGTTTAGCAAATACATGAATATTCATGAACGGTCAGACAATACAGCCTTTATAGTACGTAACGTATAGTGAATGGAATGGGCGATGATCCGTTCAGGAGGCAGAGGTCAGTGGTTTGTGCTGGCAATGTTCACGCGAGCGAAAATGAGACAATCGGAGCAATATGAGTAAAGTTAAACGAAAAGATGTGTTATTATTTCGCCTGAAATTATTAAACTATGGTGATTTCATAATTTAAAACGGTAAGTCATTCCACAGGTTGGGAAATAATCAGCATCAGCTTTTAGGGTAGGATGACGAATGGGTTCGGTATACTATCAACATTTGTTTCTCGACTTTTCCTTCCTCCTTTCTTTTTCTCTCATTCCCCTTTAAATATTCATTGCCCTTGCACTCCCTTCCCCCCGTATTTACACCACTGTCCGTCCCCACGTTTAAATGCTGTACAAAACGTATTTTCATCACACGGAACCAGGCGCGTACGCAGGATTTTTTTCAAGGGGGGGGGGGGTTTAACATTTATAAATCGGGCCGAAAATTTCGCAACGACTCAGCCAGCCGCTGAATAAGCGGGGGGGGGGGGGGGGGGGGGGGGGGGGGGGGGGGTAAGAGGACACTTTTTTTTTTTTTTTTGGTCTCGAAATTTGAAAATTTGACATTTTGCTCCTTTGGGGGGGGGGGGAAGGTCACCTTCTTTGGTCAACTATGGGAGATTTTTTTTTTTTTTTTTTTTTTTTTTAATAATTAAAAAAAAAAAAAAAGGAGGGGGGGGGTTTTAGGGGGGTTTAGGGGGGGTTTACACACAAAAAAATACCAAAGGGGGGGTTAACCCCCCCCCCCCTGCGTACGCGCCTGCACGGAACTGCCCCTGGACATTTTTACACGGCCCATAAAAGGGGATTCACCCTCTTGTTTAATGATTTATGTAATGATGATCGTTGAGGATTACTTTACCGTACTACTAAGAAAGCATGTATATGTGTGTAAGTAAGCAGCCAGGAGACCGACGGCTTTAAATTCTCTCCGAGGGACTTGATAACAAGGGCCCTTTAAAAGCCATACCAAAGGGCATGAGCGCATTGACTACGTTTCGAGCCCTTGACCTCCCAGTTACAAGACCACTGTTCTACCACTGAGCGGTCGTGCCAAGGAGCCATCGAATTAAACTGTACTCTAAAAGAGAGCAGAAAATTTAGAGAAAAAAATGAGAGAGTTTTGAATTTTCGAAAGATTTTAGGACATTTTAAAATGGCTGGATCGACAGTGTCACTTTGCTAAAGAGCTGGACAACTTTCTCATTTGTAACAAGACAAAAAATTACTAAAACGTCAATATTTCAAAATGTTTGTTTCAGGAGAGTCTTTCTTTTTAGAGAACCTTTAATAATATGATTCCCATGATACTTTTTGAGACATGCCCCAAGGGTGAAGACAAAACAAAAATTGATGACATTTTTGTAATATACACGATAAACGGGATAGTTGTCCGCAGTGAGAACTCAGTGTTATAGTGCTCTGGTTCCTAATGTTATGAACCAGAGCACTATAACACTGAGTTCCCATAGGACATCTATTTATTCAGATGGTCATATCTCAGCCAATACTTAATATATAAAATTGGGTTTCGACATTCAGACATTATTTGTGATGCTCTTTCGGAAAATGAAGAAAAAATTGAGAAATTCTAAAAGCAGATTTGTGATGTCGTCACACTTCACCACTCTATTGGAATAGAGGAAGGGACCTAGAAAGGGCTGGCAAGCACTGCGTGCAAAACCAATGGGTTTTGGTACAAATTGAACATGTGGAGACGCGTGCTGTGGCACAAACAGCCGCCACTACTAACTTCAATCATGCAGAGTATAAAATGGCGTCTTAATTGGGCCCTTGACGATTTTCGAAAATCCGACTTCGAGGTGCACTGCGTATTGCAACTCGGAATATTACTGCAAAATTTCAAGGAAAAAATGATGTCATGGCCGATACGTGTTAATTGGGCGGAATTTCGGCGGAATTCGTATACGTGACCCTTTTTCAAATTCGATTTACCCAACATTTTCTGCGTGAATATATACTGTATTTGGTATCATTCACGAAAGGGCGATTCATATTGCAGTCAGTTTGACACCATTGTCATCTGCGTGCATTGTACGCATTAAACTGGCTTATACGTAATGCTTATAATAGTAAAATCATTTTGACGTAGGCATAAAGATCGTCAAGTTGAAGTTATTTCGCAATTTTCTTGAAAATGGCGAATTTGGAGGGCAATTTTCTCAAATTTGGTCAGCGTTACGGTATATAATTTTTTTATTTGGCTGGAAAGGGCATATCTTCAAGTATCTAAATCCAAAAAAGGGTACGGGTTTGGCCAGAAACGATGAAGATACTGGCACAGAAAGAAAGCCAATTCTCAGAACTTTAGATGGCGCTATTTATTATTTGCATATTCATTGGAGCGTTCAATTCAGCATGACTTTGTGCAATTATGAGATAAAGATACTGCTAGAAGTTGAGACGAAACAGAAATGGTATGAGAAAGTTATGGCATTTTTAGATTTTTAGGGGTCCATTTTTCAAAATTTTTAGAGATTTTTCACGGAGTCGGTTTCGGATTTGAATTTGCAGTGCGAAGATGGCATTTTAAAAGTCAGGTTATACATCGCAGATGAAAGAACATATCTTGGACTATTTAGAAGAATCTGTTAGAACCCTGTAGGATCTAGGATAGTGGAGATAGGAAGGAAGAAAGAACGACCTTAAAACGGACCAGAAACGGACAAAATGGCGCCTGGACGGTTATGCATGAGTGGTTTCGAAAATCGAAGAATGTAGTGACCTTGATGGGATGCTAGAGACTATGCCTACGAAATTTGAAAGGAAAAGGACATGAGAAAAACTAGGGATAACAAGCACTACGTGCAAAACGAATAGGATTTGATGACGATAAGTCCTATGAAGAATATTAATAGGGCAGAACGTGAACGAAAACAAAGAAATGATGATTTCGCCATTTTAATGACGAATTCGTCATTGCAATAAAATTAGAATCAATAAATAAATGAACAATAACGAAAATTTAAAAAGTTGACTACTAATATATGGCCAACCGTCACCTCACATTTGGGACGGCGAAATTGCCAAAAGCATTTCCTGAATAAATGGCTCTATCGGGTATAAGGAGAGTGTTTATTGTGTCAAGTTTACATCAAACAAGACTAAGGTCTCATCACAACAATATGATACCCCAAAATACAAGACAAACAACGCAAAATGAAGCCTAAATCAGTTAATTCATTAAGTGGTGAACCGCGGCGGTTTTATTTATGATGACGTTAAAACATTTATGATGACATAAATAATGACATTTATGATGACATTTATGATGACATTTATGATGACATTTATGATGACATTTGTGGTGACGTTGAAACAATGATGTATCACATTTCAGTATCTTATCTTGTAGAGGTGTTGTGGACTATAGTGGATAAGTCACCAGATTGCAGATCACGAGGTACGGCGTTCAAGTCCCGCCGCGGCACTAATGTCCTTCGACAAGACGTTAATCTACATTTGCCACTCTCCACCCAGGTGTAAATGTGTACCTGATATGCTTGAGCGCTAGTTACTTTGGCAGCTCGGCTACGACCAGGATAATATGTGTAAAGCGCCATGAGCGTCAGAACCTGACGGATACCGGCGCTATATAAATAACCATATTATTATTTATAATAACTCGGAGCTTCGAGACTATGAAGCGTATTACCTTTGTTTCACGCAGTTGCCATTCATTCACACGTTCAAATGAAACCGCAGTGGGGTTTTTTAAAAGCGTCATATCTAATGATCTAAACTAGATCTTTAAGATCACAAATGACTACATGTCAATGATACAATAATGTATGAATAGAAGTTCATTCATACATTATTGTAGCATTGACATGTAGTCATTTGTGATCTTAAAGGATAGTCGATATGACGCTTTTAAAACATTCAATATATGAATAGAAGTCTATTAATTATGAACACAGAGAAAGAATACTGATTACATTGACTGCTGATGCAATGTTAGTGAGAAGTGAAAGTGCTTTTACATCTCTATCACATGTGTTAAATTGTTTAACACACTTCCCATCCCCATCCCTTACTTTCACAAATAACTTAATTCCATTAAAAAAAAAATAGGTGAGTTCCTAATTAAAATCGCTAACCAAAAATAAAACAAAGTCATTTGAAAGCAATCGTCAAAATGTATCAATAAATATTACGCTCTTTCAGTGCCCATAGGCTTTCTTCCTGCCATGTGCCCATGTTCTACACTTTAGTGGAGACTTGCAAATGTAGATCAATCTGATTCCAAAGGAAATTGTGATAAAGAAAAAGGGGTTATCAGATAGTAAAGTGGCTTAAAAAAAACACAGCAATGATCTGGCTGCAAAGCAAAGAACATGAAGTTAGTGGTATTTGACATTTAAGTTGAGCTAAACAATATTTAAAACGTGTGATATAAAATAATAACTACAATCACACGAATTATAGTTTACAAAATTCAATACACAACTTAGAGCAACGATGCAATGTTAGTGAGAAGTGAAAGTGCGTTTACATCTCTATCACATGTGTTAAATTGTTTAACACACTTCCCATCCCCATCCCTTACTTTCACAAATAACTTAATTCCATAAAGAATAAGTGAGTTGTTAATTAAAGCCGCTTACCAAAAATAAAACAAAGTCATTTGAAAGCAATCGTCAAAATGTATCAATAAACATTACGCTCTTTCAGTGCCCATAGGCTTTCTTCCTGCCATGTGCCCATGTACCACACTTTAGTGGAGACTTGCAAATGTAGATCAATCTGATTCCAAAGGAAATTGTGATAAAGAAAAAGGGGATATCAGATAGTAAAGTAGCTAAACACACAGCAATGATCTGGCTGCAAAGCTAAGAACATGAAGTTAGTGGTATTTGACGTTTTAGTTGATTTAAACAATATATAAAACGTGTGATAGAAAAAATAACTACAATCACACGAATTATAGTTTACAAAATTCCATACACAACTTAGAGCAACGATTTTTTTTTTGACACGAAGTTACTACAAACATTAGAGACATCCATGTGCTGACAAGAACTAATATTTCTTTAAAGATTAGTTTTACAATGGCATTAATACGCTAAGGTAATTTTTATTTAGTAATTTAGTGCTGGTTTGATATTGCTCATAAATATTTAGCTATTGATACATGTACATATTCAACTTTTATACTACGATAAATACAACATAGAAAAACCAGTGGTGACTTGTTATGCCACAACGTGTTTTTTAGGCCATTTCATTGGCCTAACTAGTATAACTTGTCAGTTTAAGTCTAGTTTAATACTGCCTATCTAAGAAACCAAAAAAAGGTCCTTGAGGAATTGGAGATTGAGCAAATATTTAAAGAGTCGGTTAGGAAGTGACAACTTGCAGGATTTGACCTAGCGGCTTCGGTTTGTCTGGTCTGTTGTCGCTCTGGCGTCGGTCTTGTTGGCGTGACTAAGGTATTTTGATAGGCATAAACATGATAAAGATGGGTTGAAAGAAGGGATAAAGAGATGCATATGTGAGATAGATAAAGAAAGAGGACAGAGGGAGCGAGGGAGAGAAAGAGAGAGGGAGAGAGAGGGAGAGAGAGAAGCCAAAAAAGAGGATTGAGGGACGGAGGGTAAGGGACGCACGGAAAAATTCGGAAGAGAAAAAAAGTACAAGCCTATAGATCCTTACAAATTTCCATGCAACTTTGAAGCAATGAAATTTTGATACCTATTTCAAATTTGCAAGATAAATAAAATGTTGCTGTACTTATTACAATTGCGGAAATGTTGTTCTTGGTTGGTCTCTGAACTACGTATCTACCACTTAAAGATGATCCGTTTGACTTGGACAAAGATTTCTTGACAATCCTTCCGAAAGCGCCTGTTTAGTTGCCAGTAAACGAAAAGATTGATTATAGAGTTAATCTCATACAGGCGAAAGAAGATGGCGTAAACGGTGTGATTTAGATTAGACCGGTTCATGAAGGCTCGTCTTGTCTCGATGGGAACGAACCGACTAAGGAACAATGGTAATAGACTGACAACAAAGATGACAGTTACACAGCCTAGCATGAGTGTTAGTCTCTTTTCTGTTTGTCGGTTGGTGTTGATAGTGTTAGGTTCGGCGGGCCGCGTTCTGGCTAGCGGCGCGGCGGTGAGAACGGTTGCTGTCGCCGTATCGAGAGCGTCATGAATATTTCCCGATTCCTGACGTTGCATCGGTTTGGTCTCGTCATGAACTGATTTTGGGGACTCTAAGGCAACTGTCGCTGCTGTTCGACGCTCTCCCTCTGCTTTAGATTCATCCTGCAGGTGCTTAGGGTGCACGCCTATGTTGCTGAAGCCATTTTGGATACCAGATGCACCTGTTATATCCTGGGTCACACCCCCCTCATGTATAAGCAGGTTGCTATTACCCCTCTGATCGGATACATTGCCAGTTGATAATGCAAAGACCGTGTTACCATCCCTGTTAAGAACAGTAGAGCGATCACCTGGCCCGTTGTGTGCAGCTGTGGTAGAAGCCGGGTTTTTAATGAGCAAGGCTCGTACTTTGGACTGGCGACGCAACGCGTAGATGACGCGACAGTACAACAAGGACGTTGTAGAGATACAGGTTATGATATACCCCTGTAGGATGTATTTGTCATACTGAGTGAACCAATTAATATCCCACCTAAACAGGCAGTCTTTGATGAAGTCGTCATAGTGTGTCATCGCAAAAATAGGTGCAACCATTAAAAACACCAGCAGATTGGCGAACATGACTATGAAGACGGCTCGACGGACTATTGGGCGGCGGTGGACGGGGAAACACACCGCTAAGTACCGGTCAATGCTAATAACAACCGTCATCATCATTTGAGAAGCTAAAAAAACTGTTTCCAAGTACCATTTGAATTTGCAATAAAAGTCACTTGCTACCCATACTTTAACTTTAAGTAGGCCTATTGCCGAGGTCATAAAATCGGCAATTGCTAGCGCCATTATGAAGATGTCCGTCCCAATTTTCTTTTTCTTTTTCCAGTAGCCGGCCAAAATAACAATATTGCTCGGCAATCCGATAGTGAATATGATTGCGTAGAAAGCAATGAACACGCTGCGAATGATAGCCATACTTTAACAAATGGATCTGTTGGTTTTTGATCGGTTCCAACTGCAAACTGTTACAAAGTAGATGTCCTAGAAATACTTTAAGAGCATGATTTTGCGTCTTCATTTATAGGCTGAAAACAAATGACGTAGATGTTTCAATCCGGAAGGATTTGTCTCCCGTCCGCAACGATGGTATACTGTACTCTTCCATTTCTTTGTTTTCTTTTTTAAGTTCGATTAACCCTTTTTTTGGTTATATGTACTTTCTTAATAAGTATATCAGCCGTTTTAATTACTTCAACCGTACTACCATTTTATTGATAAAATGAATTTCAGCGAAATAATGAATCACGCCATTTTTATATTTGAGGCTGTATAGTGAAGAATAATACAGATTTTAAAAGAAAAGGATTAGTATTTGTTATAGCCTGGCCTACCGCAAGACTCCATAAAGAAAATGCATTAGTTTCATTCTATTGGGGGATATTGTATGACTGTAATTCAATCTATGTCATGTGTATGACGTGATTTTACTGTGGTCGTAGATTTAAACATTGCGACTTAGAGATTCTTTATTCAAACTATATTAACAAAGTTGTAACCATTAACAATGAAAGCTTGAATATAGAAAAGAAGATCGCTGCATATCGATAAACTTGTCTAACATATCGAAGTCACTTTAAATCTTAGTCTATATAAATTGTATAACCTTATTTCATGTTTTCTTGTTTTTTACTATAAATATGACAATGTACATTCCTGGAGTTTTGCCATGTGCCAATTGTGTTTACAATAAAACCGATATTTAATTGAATTGAATTGAATTGGTTTGAGATAAAACTTCAGAAACAATTGCGTAGCCACGAAGGGAAACGGGACACGTACAACGCCCGGATAACGCCAAACCGACTAACAAACATTGGTATTAGACTGGCACCATAGATAAAAGTTAAACAGTTAATGAGCATGGCACGCACTTTGGACTGGCGACGCAACGCATGGATAACCCGACAATATAACAAGGACGAAGTAGAGATGTAGCTTATAATATATACCCCTGTCCGATGTATTTGTCGAACTGAGTAAACCAATTAATATCCCACCTATACATACAGTCTTTGACATCTTTACATCAAACAAGACTGTAAGGTCTCATCAACACAATATGATACCCCAAAAATACAAGACAAACAACGCAAAATGAAGCCTAAATCAGATAATATATTAAGTGGTGAACCGCGGCGGTTTTATTTATGATGACGTAAAGTATATTATGTTTCATACTTCAGTATCTAATAATCACTCAGATCTTCAAGACTTATGCTACGTTTACACTATGTTCCCAGCGGCCACGACAGCCCCGTTTGCCCGAAACGTAGTGCGCCGTGGGATTTTGGCCATCTTTTCTCTGTATTCAAGTTTTGTTAGGTCTTGCCAAGTTTCTAACGGTCTATCACGGTATCCGTGACGGGCCGTGGGAGAGAAAGGGGCTGCTGTCCCGGAGGCTGCAAGGCTCGCCAAGGTTCAACCCGCGGTCTACCACGGATGCCACTACGTTCCCTCCCGGCCCGTCGCGTTCTGATGGGGTCCCTCACGTTTCTCACTTTCTGATCAAGGTCTGACACGTTTTCCACGTTCTGTCAAGGCTTTCTCAGGATGAAACGTGGACGCCGGATAGCTTTGGAGCACGTTTGTGCCCAAGGTGTATAAAAAGAAGGCATCCCAAGCAATAGCAATTATTGTATCCTGAAACCGCACTCGACGTGTCAGACCGTATAGTAGAACGCAACGCGCCCGGCCCGTGGCGTCACACTACGGACCGCCTCCAAGTTTTGTTACGTCCTATTACGTATTGTCACGTTTTATTGCGTTCACCCCGTTTTACTTCGGCCTACTTGGTTTCTCATCCGCACCGTGACTGACGCGCCATTTTGTTGACAGTTTAACATTCTGGCAAGGCATCCACGGCAATCACGGCCTGTCACGTTTGCCCAATTCCGTCCCCCGTGTTGTCTTATACGTCCATCCCGTTTTTTACACGGTGACCTGAGACGTGATTGCCGTGGCCGCCGGGAACATACTGTAAACGTAGCATAAGCGCGTTACCTTTGTTGAATGCAGTTGCCATTCATTTACACGTTAACAGGAAACCGCAATCGGATTTTGATTATTATTATTTTTACAGCACCATATCTAACGAGCCTTTAAGATCACAAATGACTACATGTTAGTGCTACACGTTAATATATGAATAGAAGTCTATTAATTTTGAACACAGAGAAAGAATACTGATTGCATGCGACTGCTGATAGAATGTTAGTGAAAAGTGAAAGTGCTTTTTACATTTCTATCACATGTGTTAAATTGTTTTACACACCTCCCATCCCCATCCCTTACTTTCACAAATAACTTAATTCCATTAAAAAAAAAAGAGTTCTTAATTAAAATCGCTAGCCAATAATAAGACAAAATTGATTGAAGGCAATTGTCAAAATGTATCAATAAATTTCAGTGCCCATAGGCTTTCTTCCTACCATGTGCCCATGTACTACACTTTAGTGGAGACTGGCAAATGAAGATCAAGGTGTTTCCACAGGAAATTATGATAAAGAAAAAGAGGATATCAGATAGTAAAGTATAACTAAACACACAAAAATGATCTGGCTGCAAAGCTAAGAACATGAAGTTAGTGGTATTTGACGTTTTAGTTGATTTAAACAATATATAAAACGTGTGATAGAAAATGATAACTACAACCACACGAATAATAGTTTACAAAATTCCATACACAACTTAGAGGAACGATTTTCTTTTTGACACGAAGTTACTACAAACATTAAAGACATTCATGTGCTGAATTTTATAAGCATAAGTTATGTATCAGACGTTAACAAGAACTATTATTTCTGTAAAGATTAGTTTTACAATGGCATTAATACGCTAAGGTAATTTTTATTTAGTAATTTAGTGCTGGTTTGATATTGCTCATAAATATTTAGCTATTGATACATGTACATATTCAACTTTTATACTACGATAGATACAACATAGGAAAACCAGTGGTGACTTGTTATGTCACAAAGTGTTTTGTATGCCATTTCATTGGCCTAACTAGTATAACTGGTCAGTCAAACCATAAACAAGCTTAAGTCTGGTTTAATACTGCGTATCTAAGAAACCAAAAAACGGTCCTTGAGGAATTGGAGATTGAGCAAAAATTTAAAGAGTCGGTTAGAAAGTGACAACTTGCAGGATTTGACGTAGCGGCTTCGGTTTGTCTGGTCTGTTGTCGCTCTGGCGTCGGTCTTGTTGGTGTGACTAAGGTATTTTGATAGGCATAAACATGATTATAAAGGGTTGAAAGAAGGGATAAAGAGATGCATATGTGAGATAGACGAAGAAAGAGGACAGAGGGAGCGAGGGAGAGAAAGAGAGAGGGAGAGAGAGAGAGAGAGAAGCCAAAAAAAGAGGATTGAGGGACGGAGGGTAAGGGACGCACGGAAAAAAGTACAAGCCTATAGATCCTCACAAATTTCCAGCAACTTTGAAGCAAAGAAATTTTGGTACCTATTTCAAATTTGCAAGATAAATGAATGCTGGTGTACTTATTACAATTGCGGAAATGTTGTTCTTGGTTGGTCTCTGAATTACGCTCAAGTTGTTTAAGGGTGTCTACCACTTAAAGATGATCCGTTTGACTTGGACAAAGATTTCTTGACAATCCTCCCGAAAGCGCCTGTTTAGTTTCCAGTAGACGAAAAGATTGATTATAGAGTTAATCTCATAGAGGCGAAAGAAGATGGCGTAAACGGTGTGATGGAGATTAGACCGGTTCATGAAGGCTCGTCTTGTCTCAATGGGAACGAACCGACCAAGAAACGATGGTATTAGACTGACAACAAAGATGACAGTTACACAGCCTAGCATTAGTGTTAGTCTCTTTTCTGCTTGTCGGTTGGTGTTGATAGTGTTAGGTTCGGCGGGCCGCGTTCTGGCTAGCGGCGCGGCGGTTAGAACGGTTGCTGTCGCCGTATCGAGAGCATCAGGAACATTTCCCGATTCCTGACGTTGCATCGGTTTGGTCTCGTCGTGGACTGATTTTGGGGACTCTAAGGCAACTGTCGCAGCTGTTCGACTCTCTCCCTCTGTTTTACGTTCACCCTGCAGGTGCTTAGGGTGCACGCCTATGTTGCTGAAGCCATTTTGGATACCAGATGCACCTGTTATATCCTGGGTCACACCCCCTCATCTATAAGCAGGTTGCTATTACCCCTCTGCTCGGATACATTGCCAGTTGATAATGTAAAGACCGTGTTACCATCCCTGTTGGGAATAGTAGAGCGATCACCTGGCCCGTTGTGTTCAGCTGTGGTAGAAGCCGGGTTTTTAATGAGCAAGGCTCGCACTTTGGACTGGCGACGCAACGCGTAGATGACGCGACAGTATAACAAGGACGTTGTAGAGAGACAGGTTACGGTATACCCCTGTAGGATGTATTTGTCATAATGAGTAAACCAATTAATATCCCACCTAAACAGGCAGTCTTTGATGAAGTCGTCATAGTGTGTCACCGCAATTATTAGGTGCAATGATTAAAAACACCAGCAGATTGGCGAACATGACAATGAAGACGGCTCGACGGACTGTTGGGCGGCGGTGGACGGGGAAACACACCGCTAAGTACCGGTCAATGCTAATAACAACCGTCATCATCATTTGAGAAGCTAACAAACCTGTTTCCAAGTACCATTTGAATTTGCAATACAAGTCACTTGCTACCCATACTTTAATTTTAAGTAGGCATATTGCCGAGGTCATCAAATCGGCAATTGCTAGCGCCATTATGAAGATGTCCGTCCCAATTTTCTTTTTCTTTTTCTTTTTCGAGTAGCCGGCCAAAATAACAATATTGCTCGGCAATCCGATAGTGAATATGATTGCGTAAAAAGCACTGAAGACGCTGCGAATGATAGCCATACTTGGACAAATGAATCCTTTGGTCGGTGATCGGTTCTAACTGCAATGTTTTGCAAAGTAGAAGTCCGATAAATACTTTAAGAGCATCATTCTGTGTCTTCATTTATAGGCTAAAAACCAATGAGTGACGTAGATATTTTAAATCAGGAGGGATTTATCTCCCGTCTGCAACGTTATTTTTTTTCTACTTAGAGAGGATTAATTTCACATTCAAATCTGACAAATCAATAGAAAGTTAAGCATGCACGAATAACACAAAAGTTAACTACAACATCAAATTTATTTTACACTTTTTCAAGTAAGCTTCAAGAATCCCTTTTGGGCTTTTAAGTCATCCTTTCGTTTGTTTGTATGCTTCCCTTTCGTACTCTTATCACTGTATTTCTAATATTTTCTGATCTCTCTATAAACGAAGCATATGTGTCCATGCGGAATCTCTTTTATTTTTATATATTTTTTCCACTTTTGTTGACTTTCAAAATAACGTTATGTCCACTCCAGAATAATATGATCTGAAATGGTTTGCAACGCCACTCTGGAGCACCCCGTGCATCCTGAGTCATGGATGTGAACACTATACATTGACGTTTATAGAATTTATTATGACTGGTCAACTGAGAATAAGGAAAGAAACAGAGGGTTAAGATGACGTAATCAGGGGAGGATCCATGATTTTCCAAAAGGGGGGGGGGGGGGGGGGCGTGAAATGTATGAAATTGCGAGCGCAAAGCGCAAAGCCTTTACGGCATATGGTACGGGAAAATGTTGAACT
>JAVYIG010018447.1:0-19796 GCA_035222895.1 Strongylocentrotus droebachiensis | reverse complement strand
TCCTCTCAGCTAGTACCAGCCCCATGGCACTCTCCTGGAGCTTCTGTTTGATCTTAGAGAAGATGTAGTGACTCCAACTCTCTAGCATCAACTAAACAATTGGAAAAGAGAGAGAGAGAGATAGATCAGTATTGACAAAGGAACAGAGCTCTGTAACATCATTTCATATCAGAATAAACACTTTGAAGACAATAACCATCCTTTCCCAAAAGCCCTATTTTTTTTCTTTCTGGAGCTTCATTTTGATCTTGGAAAAGGTGTTGTGACTCCAGCGCCAACTATGAAACTATTTGAAATGTATCAAAATTTACCGGAAGCACCGGTAAATGTTTATATTCAATTTTTCTCGAAAGCAGAATTGTTTTAGGGCTAAATTTTCTAGTGCTTATAATACATCCAGAGGGGCATCCAAATATATCAAAGTTGTAAAGAATCACTATCCACCCAATTTTCAAAACTTTGTATTACCTTTAATATTATAATTGTTATCATTTTTATTGATAAACACACCTTTCTGACTGTGGAATCTTCGTTCTGCTGATTGGCTTTCTTCTGCTGGGCACCTGACCCCTTCCCTGTGGCCGTCTCTAGGGGCTTGAATGGCTTGGGGAGGTAGTCGCACTGGGTGAAGTACTTGCCCCACTCTCTGATGTAGGCCTTCAGGAGGGCAGACTCATCCTGGTCATGAAGGACACGCTGTGTTGACATAACAATGGGATCAAACGATGTATCATGATAGTGATGTAGACAAAACAGTCATCATTGATAGAGAAACAAGATTGATCCATGAATGGTATGCAAATGCACAGGATATTTCTACGCTACAGTTATTATGTTAATCTTTCATGTCCTTAGCATTGGTTGAATCCGATTTTTCCATTTGTTATTTCTTTATATGTGATCTTTTATCTCTTTAAAATAAAATAACAGAATTTATCATTCTTCTTTTAGCAAGGGGAAAACATTGCAGATACAATGTGTGCATGTTAAAAACAAAACATGCTAATTGATGAGAATATGGAATAAACATACATTCATGGAATTCACACTACATGAATATGAAATAACATACATATTCAAACAATTCAACAATATTTAAAAGTACCGGTATCCCTACATGTAGTTCAACTATTTCCCCAATACATGTACATTGAAATCTTTCCACATTATTATGAGAGATTATCTGAACTTTATAAAAAGAGAGGACAATAAAGTTGTAATATGTAAATTTGCAAGTAAATTGGCAAGTTGAGACCAGGGTTTCCCTTATCTCTCAATACAATCAAATACATGCCAACCTTTCACAGCCAAAATAAGGAATCTCTTGATGCAAAATAAAGAACCTCTGAAGGCAAAATTAGGAATACAGTGACTACAGTCTATTTTATACATTTTCACACAGAATATTTCAGAAAAAGGGAGGAATCTATCAATCTAGGTTTCAAAACAATAGCTTGAAGGCCCCAAAATGGGAATCATTCCTTCAAAATAGAAATGGTTGGCAGCTTTGCAGTCATTAAATGATAAACTACACAATTTTCTTGTAAATTCCATATCATTCAGTAAACTAATGAATCCATAGATTACCTGTTTGGCTTGCTGGACGAACTCCACGATATCATGTTTGAGTGCTTCATTGACCTTGTCCACTCCCTTATCATCCCAAACACACACAGAGTACACCTCCCTACGCATCAAAGGAAATACAAGAGTACACATACATGTACATGTTTATATTTCCTACTACATTACTATTACACACAGGTGGATGGTAAATTGAGGGCTCAACATCAAATAAGATGTTTGGTTAAAAGAAATACTGTAGTCATAAGTGTACAACTGTTGCTGAGTTAGGCATCTATCTATTTCACTTTGAATAGCTGTAGGTGATTGCATTCTGGTTGCATAATTAGCATATTGTACTTGCAATTTCATGCTGTATTTATGTAGGTATGTATAACTATAAAGACACAAAAGACTGAAGAGCTACATTGTAGCAACATAATAACTTTGCATGGAAGCCTAATTAGGCAACAAAATAATTTCACTTTAATTCTCTTTTATAATTTCCAAGGGCAGATCATGAAATGGGCAAGTACTGGTATATAGATAAGAAATCTCTTTGTTGTTTTATTATGAATTTCCAAAGACATGTTCATGTATACCGGTAGTACTTCAAATTCTCCCATCCGCATGGTCTAAAGTTATCAGTCTGTAATTCTATATCACCACTGTACACACTACAGGTACTTGTCTTTCATATTGAAGTGATTAATTATTCCATCCCCAATCATATTGACATGGTTGTTTCGCTTTCAATTCAAACAGACAGCATACATGTACATGTACACAAAAGTTAAGTAGCCGTACAATATCTACATGTAGGACTGTGGTACAAACGCATTATAAAATGCAAGTTTGAACTGGTGAAGTACTGTACGTGTACAATAGTACATTGTTCAGATAAACAACTATCATGTGTCAAATGAAGGTAGTTGTATTTTCATTGTACCGTAAAGCAATTTAAAGATGGTGGGAACTGATCTACAAGTTAAAAAGAAAACAAAATTTCAAAATTTCGGTGACAAGAAAAACATGTTTATTTCTCTAAAACCTTTTCTTCTAGCCACATTGTATCCCTCCTTTATTGAATGATTTACTACTGCGTATTTTTTTATTTTTTTTTCCATTTCAAATTTATAAAAACAATATTTTTTTTTTACCTCTATCTATTTTGGATGTGTTAACAGGTATACATACCCTAGGTCATCTTTTGAAACACTCTGCATGAATCCTGGATAAACACCTTTATTAACAGTTCAAAAAACAGTTGAACATACCAAACAATTTCAAGCACCCAATACACCGTTTGATAGGTAAAGAATAATCAAAAGAAAGCAACTAAAATGTTTATCATTGAAGAAATAATCTTATGACAAGTGCCTTGCATGTACATGTACAAGGTCAGTATTAAATACTTGTAGATGAATTAGCAACTCACCAGAAAAGGTCATGCCATTCATTTCTGCTCACGTTCTCCTGTCTCAAGAGTTTGAGTACCGTGGGGCCTCATGCCCTCCCAGCGATCCTCAAACTGAGGTTGGGTTTTATCCTGCTGTAGAGAGGAAAAGAGGATAAGAGATGAAGAGAGAAAGCAAGAGAAAGATGGAGAGAGGGAGAGAGATAGAGAGAGTGGGAGAGAGAGGAAAAGAAAAGGAGAGAAGGAAAGATACAGCGAGAGAAAGATAAACATAAAGCGAGAGAGATGGAGAGATAGAGAGAAAGAAAGCAAAAGAGAGATATTGAGAAAGACAAAAGCAATAGAGAGAGAGATTGAGAACAAAAAAGCAATAGAGACAGAGAGTAAGAGAAAGAAGGGGGTTAGAGAGGAACATCTCAAGGAATATTTATACATACAGTAACAAAATTGAAAATAGACCCTTAAAGATTTACAAGTTCTAGAGTAGAGGGATATTGCTTTAAAAAAATTATTAAATGAGCTTGACATGATGGAAAGAGGATCCAAACAGCATGAGAATATATTATAAAAGTAGAGACCACAGAAAGACAACTAAGAAGTCTAGATAAAGAATTTTTGAAGAAAAGGACTGCATGTAGCCCAGCGAAGATTCCAAGGTTTTTCATTTTTCATCTGATTTGATTCCCACTACAATTTATGTCTTAGATGCAATGTATTTCTTGTTGTGCAGTCACGTGTATGGCCATTGCATTGTCATTGTCGATGTATCACATCTCATGTATTTGCAGGCTGCTAGCTAGTGAAACAAGTCATGATGCAGGGCAGTTTTGTTCTAGAAATTGCGATGAAAAAATGCAGTGTTTGAATGTAAAATCTTAACATTCTTCCTCTTCTTCTTCTGTGCTGTGTAGTCAGTCAGTATCCTTCAACCTTGAAAATTCCCCCATTACTTTGACATAGTGTGTGTTTTAAGAATGCATGTACCAATGATTTACAAGTTGCAAGTAAAACAGAATTGTATCTACTATCTAGCTGCTGCAGCCTATGGTCAATTTGAGATGAAAGGCTTCGACAGAGAGGCCGTCACAAACTTGCAAAGTCATTGACATTTCTATCATAAACTATTTATCTGATAAAGTGGAGAAATAAATGATCACATTTCTCATAAAGCATTCTGTGAAATGGTATTCAGGTTCATTATTTGAACTGGACATCAAACTCATGTCATACGCCACAAAGAGTCCCAACATCACGATAATCACTCGCTCAGCCATTTTCAGCTTCACTCAGCTCTCAGTCAGCCGGAGGCCGGGCCGGGCGAAGCTACACAGGGCCTAGGCCGGGTCGATCGACTAGCCACACTCGCAGTATGCATGCAATGCATTGTCAACGCACAGAGCAGACACAACGACAACAAATCCCAATCAACATCGCATAAACATGGTTAAATTTTGACAATTTCCGAATTCACATTGATTATTATCGCACAGTAATAACACACTGCATAATCAAACATAATACCAAATTATTTATAAACGCAATAACTTACTTTGAGCATTGAACTTCCACCTCCAACGCCGCTCGGTTTACTTCCGACAGTCGCCATTTTGATGCAGGCTAATGTTACATGTTGACCTTAAATATTGTGGATGACCTTTCCCTCACGTTTACTTTTGGATCTGTTGATATTGCTCTGTGTTATCTTCTTCCGTTTTTCCAAGGATGGATAATTATATAACACAAAATCCGTGGCACATTTCATCATTTCAGTGAAGCGAACAATTTAAAGGGGAAATATTACGATCCCCCATAGATCTGGACAAGTCGCATTCATAAGTTGGGGGTCGAAGAATGGGGAGCTACCGGGATGTGGAGTGCGCCCCTAGCTCCCATTCCGACCGGTGGCGTATACATAAACGGCTTTGCAGTTAGCGACTGATAGGGGGTCCAGACAACTCGCCACAAAGACAACCCGCCCCAAGACAACCCGCCACAATACCCTGGACATCCCGCCACAATACCCTGGACAACCCGCCACAATACCCTGGACAACTCGCCACAGCCTTTTCGGACAACTCGCCACACTTTTTCCCATCATGATTTCTAGATCTAAAATGAAATGAAATTGTCATTTTTCATGATTTACGTGCTTTTATAAACACAGTCATTATAAAGAATAAAGTTGATTTCCCTCGTAACAATAATATATATTGAAATGAAATTGTAATTTTTCATGATTTTCGTGCTTTTATAAACACAGTCATTACAAAGAATAAAGAATAAAGTTGATTTCCCTAATTGTAACAAATATATATTGAAATGAAATTGTCATTTTTCATGATTTTCGTGCTTTTATAAACACAGTCATTACAAAGAAGATCAAAAGTATATTATTGTTAAAAGGGAAATCAACTTTATTCTTTGTAATGACTGTGTTTATAAAAGCACGAAAATCATGAAAAATGACAATTTCATTTCAATATATATTATTGTTACAAGGGAAATCAACTTTATTCTTTGTAATGACTGTGTTTATAAAAGCACGAAAATCATGAAAAATTACAATTTCATTTCAATATATATTATTGTTACGAGGGAAATCAACTTTATTCTTTGTAATGACTGTGTTTATAAAAGCACGAAAATCATGAAAAATGACAATTTCATTTCAATATATATTATTGTTACAAGGGAAATCAACTTTATTCTTTGTAATGACTGTGTTTATAAAAGCACGAAAATCATGAAAAATGACAATTTCATTTCAATATATATTATTGTTACAATTAGGGAAATCAACTTTATTCTTTATTCTTTGTAATGACTGTGTTTATAAAAGCACGAAAATCATGAAAAATGACAATTTCATTTCATTTTAGATCTAGAAATCATGATGGGAAAAAGTGTGGCGAGTTGTCCGAAAAGGCTGTGGCGAGTTGTCCAGGGTATTGTGGCGGATTGTCCAGGGTATTGTGGCGGGATGTCCAGGGTATTGTGGCGGGTTGTCTTGGGGCGGGTTGTCTTTGTGGCGAGTTGTCTGGGATTCGACTGATAGATGTGGCATACAGGACATGCTCCCTAGGTCCTTGCTTCTCCATTTCTTTTTCTGTTTTTATTTCCCCTTCTTTCATCCTCATTTTCTATTAATACAAAAGGCTCTATAGACCTACATTAAAAATGGAAACTGAAAAATAGGCAATGCTATGGAATCACACAGTATGATGATTGCTCGATAGTTTGTCACGGTGTTTCTCCGTCAATATAATTGTGTATTATTTATCATGTTTGATAATATATTATATTTTTCATACTTTTTCCCTTCACAGGGATTTTATTAATTTTCATTTGCAACAAATTAACAAACATTTATTCAAGGTAATTCATATTTATAACATGAATATTGAAAATTGACGACAAATATTTGTTGAAGTTAAGGAAGACATACATGATTTGCAATAATGGATTTCTGATATTCATGAACACCCAAAATGGAAGAAACAATATAAAAGAGAAATATTATCCTTTAATTATTGGGCTATATATACATTAACTACTTTGTTGTGACCGCTGCTAATGATTTTTTTTTTTTAAATAAAAATAAAAATAAAATAAAAATAAAAAATTCAGATTTTTTTTTTTTTTTTTTTATATAAACAAGTTCCTGAATTGAAACCATTTTCTTGTGAACTTATTATTTCTACAATTTGAATCTGCAATATACTTTTCATTTTTGAAATAATTTATAATCGAAACTCTAATATTATCAAAGTCGGGCAATGTTTTTTTTTTTTTTGCACGTATGCACCATCTGTCGCACCACAATCAGTATACAATTCAATGCATAATTATTTGAACCTCTTAAACCAAATAATTTATCGTGTAGTGAAAATATTAATCTATTTCCGGTTCCAGTATATATCAAGTGTTCCAACATATCCCAAATATGTTTAACATGCGTACAGTCACATAGCAGATGTGAACATCCTTTCATACGCTTCATAACCAATGCCATTGTATCTGGTAAAAGAGGCTGTGGCACCCTGTTAAAAAAGTACAATTGCTAAACCCTTCTCTTATTGCATCGCATAATCCACGATAAAAAAGAAAAATAATTTTAATATTATACGTATCTTGGATATCTTCCAGAGAGAGAAAAAAAAATCACAATTTGTCTTTAAAATTTCATTGACAAAACAAACTCCCCTCACACCATTTTTTTAAACTATATATTGGGCTATTGCCTATGTTAATGTAATCATTATCCCATAAGGATTGGCAGGAAATGTTATCACAATGCTTGGACAAGAGTGTACTTATAAGCCATGAACAACTCTTTCCGAAAGGGTTCTTTGTTTTACCTGCCATTTTCCGAAAATGTGATAATTATTGTCGTCACTAATTAGGCCAAGTGAGTACTCTATACCTTCATATTTCGTTTCTCCCCATTTACAATGACTTTAAAATTGTCATTATTCTGATGGTAGGAGAAGAATTTTTTTTTAAACAAACAAACAAATACAACTTTTAAAAAACGGAACAAAAATATAATGTCAAGATCATTACTGCATTTCATCATCACCGCCGTCATTATTATCCTCACCATTATCACCACCACCATCATCCTTACCATCATCATCATCACCACCATCATCATCATAACATCATCATCATCATCAACCCGTTACTATCCATTCCAATTATGATTACCATCATCATCATCATCATCAGTTTCACCGTCATCATCATAATAATCGCCATCACCGTCACCTATAATCATCATATAGCATTATGAAGGAGAGAAAAACAAACATACCAAGAACAGAAAATGAACACAATAAAGCCGGCTTTAAATAAAGAAATTTAGCGGGAAAAAAAATATCAAATTTCATCCGGCAAAAAACAAACACCAACAAAAACACACAACCTTTGAATGAAAGGTGATTCGAGTAAAGAAAGGATTGCTTAGTCGCGAGATGGCGCTAAATCGAAATCGTGAATGAGATGACTTCTCCGCTGCATAAATCAAGAAAATGCCTTCGCTCTATTCGATTCCGAATTTGCAAGTGTCTACCGCTATGCTTGGCGTTGCTCCTCGGGTCCGGCGAAAGTCCGTCCGTCGAATCGAATGCATCCCTCCCCCTCTCCTCTTACTCTCTCTCTCTCTCTCTCTCTCTCTTTTCATCTGATGTTAATGCACTGAGCCACACCTTACGACTACTGCTTCGCAAATGCTATCGAGACTGCAGTTGACATCGACCATCCTTCAGTCATCAGAAGCAAACCCAAGCAACCAACCATGGTAAGAAATCTAATAAGATGTGATTTAAGATTTAGGATACTAGTCCTGGATGTTGATCAAGTCATTTTGGTCGTGATTGCATCTTGCGAAAGAGCGCTCTAATTATTATAAGCGCGACCTCGGCGGCTCGCAATAAAATGACCTTCGTCGTATACTTTCTAAGAATTATACTATAAGTGTGCGCTTGCAGAATCTTGCTCCTTTAAATATGGTTCTCTCGATCATTTCGATATTTTACTAGTACATACATCACCATAGCTCTATATAGTGTTGCATATAATTCCGACGGTCTGCTTTTGTTAACCCGAAGTTTGCACTACATGCATGTATATGCAGTGAAGATGTAAAGGATTTCGACATTTTGACAAAATTTTGGAATTACTGAGGTGATGAACAAAACAAAATAGTTCTGTTGCACATCATAATCATCAATGTACGTGTGCATCTAGCTCTGAATACATTTTGTAGATGATTCTTATTTGGAATCAAATCACCGTTTGTAATACAATGGTAATATCACCCTATTTATCATTCGTCAAAATAATGAGTAGCAGGGTGAAATTTTATTATAGTCCATGGTAAATCTAGCCTAGCTTTGCTTTAGGCTACATAAGAATGTTATTTGAATTTATAAAGACTGATGGCCATGATGATGTGGATACTTCTGTATGTAATTATGTTTAACTTGTTGAGAATTAGTGAAAAGAGATTTCGTCTATTTTGCACTATAATTATATCCGCAAGTCTCTAAAAAAGTATCATGATTTTTTGGGTGATAATAATATCAATAAATAACATTGTCAGAACTTCAGGTATATTACACTAAGCATTGTGCAAATTCCGCCTTCATGTTTTGGAAGTTAATTCTAGTCATCATGATAAGCCTTTTGGAACTCGTCGTTTACATTGTCTTATCTTTATAACATCCATTCATAGCTTTCCAACAATATTCATGTTTTCCTTGATTCTTATCAATTTCTATCAATTTATATATTGATTATGGATATTAGTAGCCTTCCAATAATATTCACGTTTTCCTTCATTCTTGTAAATTTCTATCAATTTCTATATAGATTATGGATATAAGTAGTTATTTGTTTTGATATTTTGTATATCTTATGAAAATCAGTGAAATAATTGAGGTCTACACAGGCATGGGGATTGTATAGAATTGTTTTTAGGTTTTTATTTAGAAAGAAAATTTGAAAGACAAAATATTGATTTATCAAATAAAATATAATATGTATAATTATGTAGCATAATATGGTCTAAAACATTCGTATTGATAATTACATACAGATTAGATCATGAAAGTTGACTAGTGAGGAAAACTTGACTATTAATTATAAATTATAAACATGATAGGTCAACATTGCATCCTTCCTAAATCTAATTCACATCAAGTGTGTATACTCAGTGCATGCTTAACTGAATTTCTTACATTTTCTGTGCATGTACTACATTTGAAAATTGTATCAATGTTACATTAACGCGCTTGAATATATGCAGGCCTATGTTTGAAAATTTGATCCTAAATCATTTTTTTTTTAAAGTCAAATCAAATCAAATAAAAAGTGTATGTAGAATAGGTTCTAAAACAATCACATTGATAATGATATGCCTCAATGGTGGCCATGGTAGAGTCTAGACATGTTATGCAAATATTAAAACCAACTGATGGGACAATGTACTGATGTTTGCTCTTTGAATAGTAACCGTTCAGCTCGGTTGAGACTGGTGGCGGCACAACTATAATAGGGCCGCATTCGGCTTTTTGAGGTGCTATCCATGCAAAATGTGTCCCATAATATTAATAATGATCATTGTGGCAGATACATATCCTTTATTCTATAATAATATAAAATTTGAGGCACATGAATAACAACATTAATACATACATCATGCTTGCCACCGATATCATTACCAAATGTACAATGTTTTCTCCTTCGTCATAATTATTATTATCAATTTAATCTGCAAGCTTTTTCCACATTGAAGCTACTAATGTGCATTTACAAAATATGAATCAAGGTTTTAGAAGCTTCTGACAGAAATAACACAAAGGACTATCCCTTCTTCTAATTTTGAACAACGGGAATGAGTTGCAACTAAAGGCACAAAGTCATTGACACTTCGAAGGAAAATGTCATTCGCGCCAATAGCTGCAGTCCCACGATTACAGAACATTACACTGCATCTCATCACATAATGTATGATGATGACTCATTCAAGAGATCAAATCCCATGGACGTATGAAATTTCTCGTCATCTGGTGGTAAATTAGCAGGCTGGGTTCGACAAAATTATGTGAAAAGAAAGAGGTAGTGGGGGGGGAGAGAGAGAGACAGAGAGAGAGACAGAGAGACAGAGAGACAGAGAGAGAGGGGGGGCACAAACTTAGACGAAGATTTCGAGGGAGTTTTAAATAATTACAAAACAAATAAAGATAAGATGCACGCTATGATATAATGAAAGCACGTTTTTATGATTGTAGGCGACAGAGATATATATAATATATTCATTTTCCAGAAGACTAATGCAAGGAATGCATTGTGTGGAAATACAGTATAGTTATAATACTGGCACGAAACAGAATTACTATTTATTACTCCTATAATCAAACAGGTCGCTATGACAAAAGAAATTCAATGATTGTAACATGCATGCACGTAGTTGCAACAAAACATAAATGTAGATATATATTTAAGTGACTTGTCGATATCCGCTCTTTCAGCTAAAGTATAGACTTTTACTAGTATTTGGAATCCACTGTGAGTAGGGAGTCATATGCTGTTAGTAGTGTATGCTAAAGATGGGTGGGAGCGAGATAGAGAGGGGAGAGGGGGAGAAGAGGAAGTGTGAACGATAGAAGGGGATACAGAGAGAGAGAGAGAGAGAGAGAGAGAGAAAAAAAAAGAAAGAGAGGGAGAGAGAGAGAGAGAGAGAGAGAGGGGGGAGGGAGAGAGAGAGAGAGAGAGAGAAAGGGGAGGAAGAGAGAGAGAGAGGGGGGAAGATTGAAAGAAAAGGGGCACAGAAATAGAGAAAGAAAGAAAGAGAGAAAGAGACATAGAGAAAAGGGGGAGAAAGCAAAAAGAGAGAAATGTCAGTACTGTACACCAAATCCTCTCCTCCGCTCATGCAGCATCTTCTGGATGTTGCGGCATCTCATTATGAATAGCAGGTGATTCATCTACTGGATCGCATCCCGTGATGAAATACGACCAGGATTGAGATGGAGAAGGCACAATACGCTTCGTCATCATCCCTCTCTATATAGTCTGTGCTCCGTCCAGACGTTACTGTAACGTAATTCAGCTATAGAGTACCGAAGCTGTGACGTCATAAAAATCTATTTTTAGAATTTCTCAATTTTTTTCTTCATTTTCCGAAAGAGCATCAAAAATAATGTCCAAATGTCGAAAACCAATTTAATATGTTAAGTATTGGCTGAGATATAACCATCTGAATAAATATATTTCCTATAGGAATTCAGTGTTATATGCTCTGGTTCCTATTAGGAGCCAGAGCATATAACACTGAGTTCTTTCGGAAAATGAAGAAGCAATTGAGAAATTCTAAAAATAGATTGTTGATGACGTTACACTTCACCACTCTATAGACATTACTGCATTTCTATTATTTCAATCTCCTTACATTTCCGAAGCCTACATCCATTTTAGAAAGCAACCCAAAGTGCTTCTATTTCTATCAGTTAATAGCAGGTTACTCACAATTCTAAGTTGCCCACGATTATACTAAAGATGCCCACTAGAAAATGTTCAATCTTCAAACAACAACAAAAAGTGCTATGAGCATTAATTGACAAAACCAATAGGTTTTGTAAAGGATTTTATCAAAGCCATCGGGTTCCCCTTATGTGCCAATTCTTCTATATGATTTGTATACGTTCAACGCTGTAATGTAATTACTTTACTTGGACAATTTATCAATCATAATATTTGTCACACTTTAATAATAAAATATTATAAGTAGAAATGAATAACTCTAATCAATTAGATAAACCAATGAAGAAGACAAAAGTGAAGACAAAATATCAGAGTTAACCTATTTTGATCGCCCCTACCCTTGTCCTCGTTTGGTTTTGGGTTCATTCCTGTAAAATGTATACGCAGGTGGAATCAAGTAAAGAAACATTTGAAATAATTTGTTATTCCTAATTTATTGAAAAAAGATGAACTCCCATGAAGATGACCGTCCATGACTCCGTAGTATTATGACTCTATTGCCAATACTGGATATTGCCTTCAAAGTTAGAGCTCTTTTTGAAACCATTCGGAGTCATGTTCGATTCATAATTGTTCCATTCATAACACGAACGGAAACTAATCAGAAAATCCAATTTAATTGTATATATCAAATTAAAAGTGAATATCAAGAAGCCTCGTGCTGAGAATGATGCGTTCGTGTTTTTTTTGCAGGTATTCCATGAATTTAATTTAAAATTAGAGTTAGAAGTTAAGTTGCTAAGGCAATATAATGTACACGTACAGTACTTCATATTTTTGTATCTTACAAATCACAGATAAGTGGAGTATGCTTAGAGACTTTTGTTCCGTGCAGGTATCTCTTTTTCACCCCGTTTTAGTACGCCATCCTGATTTTTTTTTTTTTTTTTTTTGGGGGGGGGGGGGGGGGAAGGGGAGCAGTTTACCGCACCAAGTCTGAGTGGGGATTAAAAAGTGTCTTAAAAGCCTCCAGGAACTCCTGAATATTAGTATAACGAATAGTAGCAAACTTTCGGTAATAATGTGATATTTAGACGCTAAAAGAATGAAGGGAGGAACACTGTATCTTAGTAATTCTATATGAATAAGGTATTTCACGAGAAGGTGGTTGTAATGGTAGACTACCCTTTGCTGGTATAAAGACAGTCACGAAACGCTGACCTGCGCATCATCGCCGGGCTCATTTCAGACAGACAGACGCGAGGGAAATTAGTTTGGGGCCAATATTAAACATTAAGGTTGCGCCGTGAGGCGTGCATAACGCTGATTACGGGGATGGACCTCCAATAATCACTCTAAATCAAACAATTCTAGAATCATACTCGGTCAACATTTCAGCAAGAATGGTGAGCGTGTATGTATCGGTAGCGGAAATGTATCGTATTCACATTTGGATTTTTACTGATACAAGCGTTATCAATGAAATAATCTGATACACAGATTGCGTAGAAAATATGAGTACCACTTTGTCTTGTTTTATTCAGACTCAACTACGAGAGGATACCCCCCCCCCCCTGATATTGCGAAAAGTTTTGTAATATATTATATTGAAAGTGCTTAGGTATGACGAGATAATCGGAAAGGGATAGAGGGGGCTTGGCGTCTATGAACGATCTCAGCATTATATTGAACAAAGTGGAAAAAAAGCAGAAACGTATCATAGGTGAATATTATAATGATTATAATCATAGAATAGGTATCAGCGACAATGGTCATTAATAAAAGTTGGTGAATGGTTTGATGTTTGCCATGTTGAATGCTTTTACTTCATTTCGAGGCAAGTAATGTGCATTGAAGGAATTTTTTTCCAACACTATCGCGATTATGGAGTGACAATATAATAGAGAATGGATATTGATAATGTATTCATGGTCCATTATAACATCAGGATTAAAAATAATTCAAATAATATACTACGGAAATAAATTTATATCCACACAAACAATAATGTTCATATATATATATATTAATTTCTTGTATCGCTTTCAAATATCGGATTCTTCTGCTATTTCCCTTCTCCCTATATAGGAAACTACACTGTAAAAAATAATTTGTTCATTGGTAATTTTTACGTATTTTTTTCCATGTAGAATTTACTTGTAAACATTAGTTTTGCCACTTACGCACTAAATTTAAGTCTTGCTAACTCAAACTTTCAATTTAGTAGAACATACGTGGAATATTTAAGTAAAATAAAATACATAAGAACTTTAAGTAATTTCAGCTTGTATTAATTTAGTAATTTTAACTCAAAATCAAAAATTATACGTATTACTCAAACAATTTATGTTGATTATTCTTATCTTTTTAAAGTAAGGACCGATGCAGTGCGTAATAGAAATATTTACATAATTTATGAATATTCATTAAGACCAAATTAAACTCTTTTTTAAATAAAACAATTCTTTTTTGTGGTTGAATGAAAATGTAAGGACTTTAAAAACATTTACTAATTCATTTAACATGGCTAAGCAAAGACAAGACAATTTTTAATTGTTACCCAGTTCAAAACAAATCAAAACTTGATATTTCAGGAAATTGTTAACCAATTTTCCTTTTAAGATGCTACGATCAAGTATATATAAAATTTGGAGCCTTTCAATATGTGTCGAATTGAAGCGTATGTAATAGTATAGTATTAATGACTGCTTTGAGAGAAATAGTTGTTTTATTACGCTCAAGGGAAGGTTAGAATTGTGCTATTCCCCCGAGGCTTGCCGAGGGGAATAGCCCAATTGTAACCTTCCCGAGAGCGTATGAAAACAACTATTTCTCGAATATTAAAGCAGTCATTAATACTTTTATATGCCGAAAAAAAATAGACTAAAAAATAAAAAATAAAAAATATTTTTCATTTTTGTCGAAGACGGGATCATTGGGACAAATCAATTTTTCATAGCTCAAAAAATATTCAAACCATTTTTTAACATGTAAACCTATGGGGTAACCATGGAGTAACCATGGTTATTAAAAAATATTGAAATGTTTATGCATGGTTACCGAGAATTTTACAGGAACAGTTGAAGTTTATGAATGCAATTCGACCAATCAGATGGCTGGATTTCTTAAGTGAGGTATATAATTTGTGATGGTGGTAGATATATATATACGGTTAAATGATTAGTGGATGTTACTTGTTAGATTAGATGGGTACCAAATCGTGCAATATGTAATCCTATCATAGCTTTTTTTTAATTATCTAAAATGATTACAATACATAAATTATTTACGTTAATGTAACTCGATTTAACTGAGTACAAATTTATTCAGCAAAATAAGTAAATTCTACTTAAGATGCCGTAGGTAATATTTACTTAATAAAAATAAGGCAATTCTTTTCCTCAATTTTATTGAGTTATTTCGACTATTATTTTTTTACAGTGTAGGAATAATACATTATAAGGTCAAGAAAATCATATTAATAGCTTACGTATTGAAGAGTTATTACCTCAATACATGCAAACACCGATAAATGAGATACTTAATCATAGCAATCATTAGCCCTTTGTAAACTAAACGGGTAACTCCACAAATATATTAAATGCATTTTTACGAAGACATATATTAATCTAGAATTTTGAAATCAAAGGGCATGTGGCATTATTTTGATGAATTAAAATTAAAATAAATCGAGTAGATTATATCCAGCCAAATGCGGAACGTTACATGAATAGCCGTCCTAACTACCTGGTACACAATAGGGACTTTTAGATTTGCACGTCAACATAGTGGACTGCTACGTGTGACGTCCTTTTAAGGCACTGGCAGTGCCTTATGAGGAGGTCACAATGCCTTAAAAGGACGTCACACGTAGCAGTCCACTATGTCGACGTGCAAATCTAATAGTCCGTAGTTATTACACACGGACGACGACAACCAAAAACCCTTACCAGCTAACGGCAAGTCCTTTTCTTGTCCACAGTTTTAATCCCAACCATTTTATGAGCCACACGCACCCTGTTTTGGCGGGAGCAGAGGAGACGGAGAAAGAGAGGGGAGATTATTTCTTTAAAAAAAAGAATAATGCAACCTTAAATGTACCCTTTTACTCAAAGTAGACGATTCCCATGACAACCGGTAATGTGAGCTGACTGCAAGTGTTTGATCAAATTTGGGGTTTCGGGTGGGGGTCAGAGAATATTGTAGGCCAAGTATACAGTATAGGTACTGGACGCGTATACGAAATGTGGTTGTATTAACAGAACCCGAGGACAATGGGGAAAATAATGCCTTTTCTAAATAAAAAGAGAGAGAAAGCGGGAAAGAGAGAGAGACACACACGCACGCACGCACACACGCACGCACACACAGATGGGTAGAGGGTGATGGGGTAGGGATGGAGGGGTTAGGGATGGAGGGAAAAAAGAAAGGGGACAGCTGAAGAAATCACATGTAGATATTTTAGTTTTTACTGAGAAAATATTTACTTGTAACTCTGTCACTTCGTTGCACTTCTTGATGAATTTTGGCAACACTTAAATTCACGTCCTAATACAGAGTTCTTGCTTTTTAATCTATTTTCATAGAAAACGTGTTGAAATCAACAATAATTACTTTGTTCCCGCCTTTGAGCACTGAGAATGATCATGACAGTTAAAAAACTAGAAAAAGGCATACCCTACAAATTAACATACATGAAAGAATATAAAAAAGAGATACATTTCCATGTATTTAGTCTCGCTATTCATCATTTTTTAACTTGAAGGTGTTTTACTGGAAAAGAAAGTATGCAAAACAGGAAATATAAACAAACGCCCACAACAACACCTCCACTGGCTCCCAATGAAACAACATATACTATTCAAAATCCTGACTGTAATAATATAATGTCTTCACATTCGAGTCCCATCTTATTTCAGCACACTTCTCTCACCTTATCAACCACATCGACTGTGACAGATGACAATGCTTTTCAATCATTATGCACCCCCACCTCTCGAATCAACTGCCCCGGAACACCCTCGTACAGCACTCACACTAGACACGCACTGAAGACGTATTTATTTATCTGATTTTCACACCTTCAAACCTTTTATTAAAGCTCATCTGTACTAGTGTACATGAGGGATTAGACCACACAGCGAGGTCACTGACAGGTAGCTATCTCATCAACATTACTCAGCTCTCAAATAACATACGAAATAGTGGATCATGGGGGACCAACAGGCACCGATTGGGGAAGTTTTCTATATAGAGGGAGCAAGTAGTACAGTGGGCTTTAAAGCGCTGTGAAACCAATTGTGTGTGAGCGCTATACAGTGCGTCCCAGAAAAAAACGAAACCGAGAATTATCGATGTTTTAACTTAACTTAATCACAATTATAATTAATCAATGACACATATTTGTAAAGCTTAGATCCTCCTCTTTCATTTGATGCAACTCATATGATGCATATTTCACGCATGAGTGATTAAAAACCGTTTGGCGGGCGGTATCTGAATTTCAAAGAGAAAATCACATTTCTAGAAAGTTCAATTTCCGCCCTTTCATATGACATCTCAATCAGGAAAAATGAGCCAGGACTTACAAAGTTCTGTTTGTATAAAGTGATGCTTGCATATTTTGATTAAACGAGATCATTTTCACTGCCTGCCTGCCGTAGCAACAAACAGAGTTGACAAAAGACTTAACTCCGTTTTTTGACGATCAGCCATGCACAAAGAAGACGGAAGACTTGATGCATGGCTGATCGTCAACGAAACGGAGTTTTTTGTTAACTCTGTTTGCCATCTACCGGTATTACATAAAATATTCAAATAATCGTCCTTTTCTTTTAACATGATTTGATATATATGTCTACATCCTTTTTTTATCTTTCAACAAGCATGAAATATATGCAGGGCATAATGATCCATTTACTTTCATATTACAACTTTCCA
This sequence comes from Strongylocentrotus droebachiensis, assembly GCA_035222895.1. NCBI lineage: Eukaryota > Metazoa > Echinodermata > Echinoidea > Camarodonta > Strongylocentrotidae > Strongylocentrotus > Strongylocentrotus droebachiensis. The sequence goes on along the minus strand of JAVYIG010018447.1, from coordinate 1,891 downwards.
ATTGGGACTTTTAATTGCATTTAATTATTTGACAAAGTGAGTGATAATGAAGAAACTGTATTTTAATTGAATGCTTTTATCACACTCTTCTCGTACTAAAATTATGTCCTTGATCATCTCATGAATCGTTTATAAATCGAATACCTTTATCCCACCATTATTTTAAAAATATACCCTTTCCTCCAATGTTCACCTCAGAATTATACCAAATAGGAATAGCATGCCATGTTAGTACACTGAACATGGCGGATAAATTAAGCTATATTTATTGGAAAAGTTCTTTCCAAAAACAGTTTTTTTAGCGTAACCGATAATTTAGTGAAATGTATATGATTTTGTTAACATTCATAGAGCATGCGTAACAGTTCAAGACAACTAGCAACACAGACAAAACAAAGAAACAAGACAGACAAACAGACAAACAAGACATTGAACTTAACACATACAAACACACTAAACATGCAAAGAGAGCTACGACGCCTCTCACTGAGGGCCACACCCCGTACCATCATGCCCAGATCCCAATCCACAAATCCCACCCATCAAAAGTATCGACTCATTATACGAAATTTGAAGTAAAAAAGTCCATTCAATAGACCTATGGTGTCATCAATACGAACAAACACCTACCCATTACAATTGCTATTGGTATAGGTAAAATAAACTATCTCCAACTTCAAACTTTCATATCATTGCCTTGTCATGATAATCATTGCATGCACAAGATAGTTTAACTCAGCCCCGAAAAACCAATGTCTGGCCCCTATAATAGGGCTTTCACATACACCTCGGAGCCAATAATAACAATAACAGATAAAATAGAGGTAATGTCAGTTGTGACGAACTAGCAGGTGACTAGATGATTGATCAGAAGTATGATTTCAGATGAAAATTATCTTCTAAGTTTCCATGATGAACTAACAATTCAATTCAATTCATTTATTCAACGATATAAAAATAGTAAATGTACAATACAATAGAACATGTTGACATAATCCTATATAAAGTTAACATATCGTTAGGGGCAACCAAAAAAGATCGAGATCTTGTGAACTGGTGCCCCTTTTACAAAATTAACAAATTACAAGTAAAACATTAGTAATACTGAAACTGAATAAGAACACCAAAACAATATGCCATCACTGTTCTTTCTATGCAATCTTAACCATTTCCTCAGTGTACTCGTTATTTTATGATGATGATGATAATGATGATGACAATGATGATGATAGTGAAGATGATAATGATAGTGATAATGATGAAGATGATGACGCCTTCTCTGGACCTTCATTATTTGGGCTTATTTGTTGGTAATGTTTTCTGTCGACCTTGTGATTTCAATTTATCTGATGACAAAGACTTCTCCTGAAACTAGTAGCAGATAGTAGGTTATCTTATTAACTTTGTCTACTCCCTTGTTTTATGATGATGTTGGGGCTAAATATACTTGTACTTGATTTTTTTTTTAACTTTGTAAAGCGCATAGAGAAACTTCGGTTTATTATGCGCTCAATAAATCTATCTTTATTATTATTATTATTCTGCGGACCTCATAATTTAGGTTGGATTGGTGACAAAGCCTTCTCCTGATTTAGAAATAGGAGTCTATAGTAGCTAATCTTTTTCACTTCCTCTATTCCTTTCTGAAGCTCCTCTCCCCTTGAATTCTGTATACGAGTGTGTAGTCCTTGAAGAATAGTAGCAACCTTATTCTCTCTCCCACATATCACAAACGGGAAAGAGAACTTCTTGCGGTATATGTCATTGTTCTTCTGGATCTCGTTGTACTGTTCATCAGTTAATGAAAATAGACCGGCACTTGTTTGCTCTTGCGTTGATTCCGGTGATAGTTTGCCTTGACGTGCAAGCTTACCAGCAAGATCAGGAAAAC
>JAVYIG010018446.1:0-19810 GCA_035222895.1 Strongylocentrotus droebachiensis | reverse complement strand
CCCCTGAATGCTAATCTGACCGTAAATTACTGCCTTAAACCCCTGAGTTCCGGGGGCAGACAAGGTATCAACATATGTTCATCTGACCGCAGGCGCGTAGCCAGGGGGTGGGGGGGGGGGGGAGGGGGGGCGGCGGTGGGGTGGTCCCCCAAAAAACGCCGGCCAAAAAAAGAGAGGAGTGAAAAGGAAAAGGACGTAGGAAGAAAAGGGAGTAGACTAAGAACATTTTTGAAATTCAGACAAAGATTAAGATTCGAGAACGGTACGAATCGTCTGCTTTCTCTAATGATTTAATGAAACGTAAAAGCTTCCGCGCTTCGCGCGGGAGGGGAAAAAATGAAATTAGACGAGGATTAAGAGTAATAACGGTAGGCCTACACCGAATTGTCTTCTTTTGCTAATGATTTAATGAAACGTAAAAGCTTCCGCGCTTTGCGCGGGAGGGGGGAAACTGAATTTAGACGAAGATTAAGAGTCGATAACGACACAACGAATCGTCTTCTTTCTCTTAATGAAACGTAAAAGCTTCCGCGCTTCGCTCGGGAGGTGAGGAAACATAATTCAGACGAGGATTATATTTGGGAACGGTACAACGAACCGTCTTCTTTCTCTAATAATTTATTGAAATGTCAAAGCTTCCGCGCTTCGCGGAGGAGGGAGGGGGAAACTCGCCCCTCCCTGCACCCACCCCCCCCCCAATTACGTCACTGCTGGTCACCATAACGTACCAATATTTGGCTCGCATGATTTCAAATTTGGGCCCCCCCCCCCTCTAAGAAATCCTGGATCCGCGCCTGATTTACGGCCAGTATTTTCAAGCGTATTGTTTAGCGCATTTTCTTTACAATTTAATGGTGGGTTGTCCCACGTACCTGCTCAAATTCACTGGTCTACTGGACATAGCACTATCATATCCTTATGTTTTTAAATCGAGTAAGGTGGGACGCACTCTTTGTTGTAGTAATGCAACGAATGCATCTACGCATCTACGCAAACATTTCCGGAATATAATTGTAAATAAATGTATATTCTAGTGTATACGTCAACGGACTGTGGATAACGTGTTTCGCGGTTCGAGTCTCGACGCAAGCCCTAATGTCCTTTGACAAGACATTCATCTACATTTGCAGCACTCGACGAAAGTGAGGTTAATGGGTACCTGGCAGCATGGCAGCAGGGGCGTACGCAGGGGGGGGGGGGGTGACCTAAAAAAGGTGACCTTACCCCCCCCCCCCCAACGAAAAAAAAAAAGTCAAATTTTGAAAAAAAAGTGTCCGCTTAACCCCCCCCCCCCCCCCACCCCAATCAGCGACTTTTCGGCTGGCCGAGTCGTTGCGATTTTTTTGGGGACTCCAAAAAAAAAAAAAAAAAAAAGTGTCCGCTTACCCCCCCCGGGGTAATACTTGTGAGCGCCAGGAATGTCAAGTCTGTCAAACATAAATTAATATGTCTTGCGTTCAAATTCGACGGTTTTAGTGCTGTCAGATATATCTTGGGTTTATATTCCTTTTTCTAGTTTTCAAACCTATGAAATTTTCGTTAGAATTTATGTATGTTTCATTCAAATTAATGAATGATGTGCTTCTTTCGCTATTTGGTTATTTGATTTGGCGCAAAACGATTTCTGACATCGCGAAGTTGTACTTTTACCATTCGAATTTATTTGTAGCATTCAAATTAGCACTTTGTGCACTTAAATTGATGGCCAATATACATTTCTCGTTTATTACACACTTTTTATAGCTCATTCTTTTTCTTTCAAGATTTTTTTTTCCATGTGTATTTCATCATAATTCTCTTTTCTTGCATTTATACACTTTATATACTTTTAGATTTATCCGATATTCATCATCCTTTAAGTTTGATTGTTAAGAAGAAAAAAAAAAACGACTAACATAATTATACAGACTTGATGGTCTCAATATTTTTGTAAATTTCCATGTAGGGAAGTTGTTTGTCTTGTGTTTCATCATAAATTTATCACAATTTCATTACGGAGGAAGGATACAATATTGTGACTTGGGTAGGTATTTTTGTATCCCCACTTTTCCGGGAGTATATGAACATGTCCGTGCAGAAATTCCATATCCCTTGATTTCGCCACTTCTTTACCTAATGCCTGACTACACCCATATGCATTGTCCTCAAAATTAATAAATGGAATAACAGAAAAGACCCTAATGGCAAATCATGCACTTAATTGCATTAAAAAAAACTGTAAACGTGTGTTGCATTTCTTCCCCCTACCATTCCCAACTTGAATAAACATAATTCGAATACGAATGATAGGTGTTAATTTGAATGATACAAATGACGCTTTGATAAGTTGAATGCTAGTTGAGCAGTTTCTAAATTAGATGACAGATCTATGAAACCCTTCGACCAAAATCCTAAATTAAATACCAAAACGGAAAAATTGAATGATAATTGGCATGGCAAAGCCGATCTGCGCTAAATAAATGCAAAGTAAATGAATTCGAATGACAAACTCGCGAATTTCGCCGGGAAATCCTATAGTAGACAAATTGTTAATATCTTACTCCTAAGATGTTGTTTATGCATCCATTTTATTTCCTTTTTATTCATTTATTTATCAATTATGTTTACCAATTTCTTATTCTCATCATTATATTTGTTATTACTATTAGTAGTAGTAGTTTAATATGTTTTAGTATAATAATTTTTATTATTCTTACTACTACTATATACTACTACTATTAATTATTTTAGTTTCATACTTTTATCTTTTAAAGATAAAAGTATGAAACTAAAATAATAATGATAATAATGCTAAATTAGCATTATTATCATCATTATTACTATTATTGCTATTTTTTTCATTGCTTTTGGTTATTATTATCATTCATCAACATATTCGTCATCCTTATTATTTTCTTCCAATGCGCATCCAGGAAAACACACAGAAAACAAAAAATAAAACTCAGACGTTATTATTTCGCTTACAAATACTTTCCGTTTTTGAAATAAATCAATTAAATTATTTCAATGCCTCATATGGAAGCATGAACATGAAAAGGAAACGGTTAGTTTTATTCTAAATTAAGACAGGGTGATGTAGCAAATTTATTATTTGAAACTGAAAGAGGAAAGTTAATGTCAACAAGCCCAGGAAACAAAAAAAAAAGTTTTTTAGGTCGTTTGAGCGCGAGACATGTCAACGTTTATTTCTCTTCGAGTCCATGTACATACATTTGAAATACAATCATAAATGAATAGTATCTCTTTCTGACATCATCTCCCATCTATTTGTCGATTTAATATGAAGTTCGCCTACAAGGAGACAGTTGTTGTTACTATCGCCATTGTAGCCATGGTGTCTTTACAAGGGGGTAAGAATACAAATATCAATGTTCGTCTTAAAAACTCATCGTATTTTTTCTGTTTTAATTTGTTTTGTGTGCTATATTACTTGTGAAATATTATTCAAGAACGATTAAATAGTTTCAGGGTACTTTTAAGAGACAGACCGAATACCATGTTTCAAACCTTAATAGCGAGTTTTCGCAACCGGCGACGCGGCCTTCTACAACGCTAATCTTAGCGGCGGTCGCATTTAAAGCGAAAATTTCCGCGTATCGTCCAAACCTACGAAGGTATTCAGCTGTATAAGCGTCGGGAGTCGAGCTATAGTATGGGGTGGCGATCCCGTAGTCAGCATCAGCATTTGGGTCGCCGTGCGAAAACTCCCTAATGTATCCACTGCTACGCGCATATATTTTCTTAATTCTCAGTTTAATCAGCTTTATTCATCTTGGGAAACGGAGGTGCTGGGGACGTTGCTCCACGGGGTGCCGTTTCTAAATTTGGAGTGAAAGGGCACCCAGAAATGTAAAGACCTTATTTTCGTGAAAAGCCACCCTTCAGCGCCCTGTTTAAAAAAGGAGGAAAATCATTTACAATTAGACCTACCGTGGGGTGCTGTTAACTATATCTGCTGTTTCAACATTCCGCTGCGTCAGGTATTCAAATAGGACAGAGGCTGTGCTCCGGGGGGGGGGGCACAGTGCCCAACCCCCCCCATTTTTCAAGTACCCCAAAAGTGCCCCCTTTTACATAGGAAAAGTGCCCCTATATTTCTTTTAAAGTGCCCCTTTCCCTTTCACCTCCGATAAATGCCCCTATTAAATCTAATCGGTGCCCCTTTTCTTTCAAAAAATTATCTCCCTTTGACATTAAGTGCCCCTTTCACATTCTCATAAGTGCCTCTTTTCATGTATGGTCAGTGCCTCTTTTAAGATGCGATTAGTAGCCCTTTTCACATATCATAATTACCCTTTTAACAATTATATGTGCCCCTTTTCCCTTTCTAATAAGGAACATATCCCTTTTTCATAAATGCCCCTTTTCACTTCTTATAAATTACCTTTTCGTCCCTGGTGCGTGCCTCTCTTTTTAGGTGTAAGAAGGGCTAAATTCTCACCTCTGATGATTAGCCTCTGTTCTTTTACGCGTGTTACTTTTCTTTTATAATAAGTGTCTTAGCCCTTTCGATAATTGTCCCCTTTTCCTCTCACCATTAAACGTGCCCCTAATTTCAAGCGACTAAGAGCAATTTCCCCAAAGCTCGCTCGTAGTTATAGATGTTATAATTATGCGTGTAACTTATCGAAGGTCTTTTCAGTCTTCCGTTATGAGAATGCGCTTATAACCCCAACATTATAAGATGTAATTGTTTGCACTGCGACCTCACAAATCTTTTAAAAAAAATCCTCGTTCGCTTTGCTCACTCGCAAATGAATTTTCAGATCATATGATGTATAAAGAGAAACAAATATTGATATCATCCCTGATAATGTAATCACAATATAAGGGTATATACCCTGAATAGGAATGCTCGGAGGAAGCAGCCACCTTATAATTTCGAAACTGTCACTTTCATATCTTAATGCAGTAACAAGTCAGCAAGAATGGCACCGACTGGGTGACGCAGTCTATCTAGTGGGTAGAGCCAGCGGACTAGACTACGATGAGGCGCAGGCTCGCTGTCGAGGTTATGAAGCAAATCTAGCAAAGATTGACTCAGACGAGATCCAGGTATACAAACGATTCAAATAACGGCCAGATGTTAATGTTAATGTCTATGAGGGTGATAATTATACTTTTAAAAAACGAATGCAAAATGAACAGTGTACTGATAATAATTGCTTTGTTCCTGGCGCATGCGATAATAAGCAAATAATTACCGCTGGTGAAGGTGATGGGACACATTATCACTTCCGAGGCGATATGGATGTAACTTTCATCAGCTTCGCTTCGGAAAGATAGCGTATACATTCAGATCGCCGAGGAAGTGATAGTTTGCCATCGCCTGAAACCAAAAGGTGATTATTTGCTTTATATTCCACATCGGAAACATTCACTTCTTCTGTCATATTATTGCAACAAGTCATCAATTAACAGCTAGCAAACGGTGTACGATACGTGCAGTGCATGCAGTACTTGCGTACGTGTGTATACACAACGTATATAATTCATGTGCAACGCCCTTTCACTGAAGATAGTAGTACTATCTGTATCACCACAGTGTAACGAACTTTTCTTCTCCCATCAATGATGGGCGAACTATCTTTCATAACGTGATATACTTTTGACCAATCGTAGAGCAAGATTCTTAGTACGAGGAATATAATATATATGACACACGAGGATTCCGCATTGCGTCATTACCTACGCTTATAGAGCCTACGAAGGCAGTTCTTGGTTTATGGGCGAGTAATATTATAAAGATATTGACTGCCTAAAGGGGCAATATCACATTTGAGATCCTCGAGGGAGTTATATTTTTGTCGAGGGACATTATATTTTTCCAAAGCGCGTAGCACTGAGGAAAAATATAGTAGTACTAGGTCTAGGCCTATTCCGAGACAAAATATAACTAGTCTACCCAAGGGAAATGAAATGTGATATTGTTCCCGAAGGATAAAGTCAATATCTGTTATATTATAATGACCTATATCCGATACAGAACAAGATGCAGTCTCATATTCATTCATATGCGTGAAATTTCATGGATTTGTTCAATATGTAACCTTCCTAATAATAATAAAAAAAATACAAATATTGGATATTTATATAGCGCACATATCCGCTCCAATATTACCCCGGCTCTGCTAGACTACCGATTTCGGTGCTCACAGCATTCAAGGAATTCCTTCCTACCGGTCCCCATTTACCTAACCTGGTTGGAGTGTGGCAAATGTAGATCAATGTCTTGCCAAAGGACATTAGTGCCGCAGCGGGATTCGAACCGCGGACCTTGTGATCGACAGTCAGGCGACGTATCCACTCGTCCACGACACCTAATCTATCGGCCTCTCCATCCTAAGTAATAACTCCTTCTCTGTTCTTGGGGATAACCCAGTGGAAGATGTCGATCATCCACCACACACCACACCACCTCCTACCCGTAAGACAAAGAAAACTCACAAAAATGGAAAAGGAAAGCCTGAAGATTGTGAACTGTCGCAGCCTAAGAAGTAACACAAAACAGGCGGAATTCCAAGCCTTAATACAATCTGAGGACGCAGACATTATTCTTGCATCTGAGACCCACCTTGAAAATACATTCCCTAATCATATGGGCCTACCAGATGGCTATAATGCATTCAGAACCGACAACTACCTAGGCTCAGGGGGAACTATACTGGCATTCAAGGAGAGCATACTCCTGTCACCAATCGAGAGTAACTCACAGGTTGGAGCATGTGGTAAACTACTTACCTGCGGCGAAAGACCAGTCTTTATAGGATCTCTTTATCGCAATCCTTCATCAACCATTCAACAACTAGAGGAACTGGAGTCTAGCCTCTCTAACATAACTACTGGGCAATCACTCCCACTAATCATCCTGGTAGGTGATGTAAACAGTTACCTGACATTGATTGGGAAACGTCTGCAGCCAAACCCAGCACCCAATATGGCATGGCAATGAACCAGAAATTCCTTGACATAACTGAGAACTTCTACCTAAACCAGCATGTCCACGAACCTACACGACTTACCAACACTCTGGATATCCTACTATCTACTTTATCCAGCTCGTGTCACCGAAACTCACGTGATTCTTGGCGTAAGCGACCATCATGCTGTCACTGCTGAAGTCAACTTGGGAATCAAAACAATTAAAAAGAAACCAAGGAAAATTTACCTATTAAAAAAAGGGGACTTAACACGACTGAAAGAAACTCCACAGAACAGCTGTGACTTCTTGATCGAAGGATATGATGGAAGATCACTCAATGATAATTGGACCCTACTTAAAGAAGCAATAATGAAAGCTGTCCAACAGCATATCCCAACTAGAAATTAGAAAAATAAGGACATACCCTGGATCAACTCGGAAATAAAGCGTGACATTTGGAAACGCAAGAGACTATTCAACCGAGCCAAAAAGACAGCAAATGCGAAAGATTGGGAGAACTTTCGTATACTACGTAATATCATCAGAAGATCGATAGACAAAGCCCAAACCGAATGTATGAGAGGTGTCCAGACCACTGAAAACCTACGCTCGGCACCGAAATGCTTTTGGTCCTATGTTGCCCAAAAGAAAAAAATACCATATCGGAATCCCTCCATTACAAACTACCACTGGAGTCTCGTACAGTAGCAGCAGCAAAGCAAAAGCACTAAACTCTCACTACAAATCCATCTTCACCGTGGATGACCCAACTGCTGAGCCATCCTTCTCATCGGCCCCATATCCATCCATGGGTAGCATCGTGGTGGATGAAGAAGGAGTACTCCGGCTTCTAAAAGGTCTAGATGTCCACAAAGCATGGGGTCCAGACGAGATCCACACTTACATATTGAAGGAGCATGCTGAAAATCTAACGTCACTTCTCACCAAGATCTTCAACCAGTCACTGACGAGTGGTGACTTATTGAACGACTGGCTGATAGCCAATGTGTGCCCGATCTTCAAGAAAGGGGACCGTTCTCTACCGGTTAACTATCGCCCAATATCCCTTAGATCTATCACCTGCAAACTACTTGAACACATAGTCTTCCACCATATTATGGACCACCTTGAGGATCACCATTTACCCAAGCATTACTAACATGGATTCCTTAAAGCCCACTCTTGTGAAACTCAGCTCATCAACACCACTGAAGAAATAATGCATTTCTTAGACGGTAATATGCAAATCCTGGACTTCAGTAAAGCACTCGACACTGTGTCAAACCCAAAACTTCTCCTCAAAGTCAAACACTATGGCATTGACAACGATCTGCTAAAATAGATAGACACCTGGCTTTCAAGACGAACTCAAAGATGTCTAGCCCAATACACGTTACATCAGCTCCCCCAGGGCACGGTATTTGGACCGCTGATGTTTTTTATCTACATTAACAACAGTGGGGAACACCTGAGCCCGGAAACGAGCATCAAACTATTTGCCGATGACTGCCTACTGTTCCGCCCTATCTACAATTACGACGACCAAGTTCAACTCCAGAAGGACCTGAATGCTGTGAAAGAGTGGGCCGCCTCATGGTAGATGAGCTTCAATCCTTCCAAATGCCAAACAATGCATGTAACAAGAAGCACAAATCCAAAATTGTTTACATACAACATGTCTGGAGTCAACCTAAAATCAGTAACCAAGTGTACCTATCTTGGGGGTCACTTTTCCGACGACATGTCATGGAACCACCACATAAGCCACATCTTAAAGGATGCCAGCAAGATATTAGGCTTCATACGGAGAAATCTCTCAAGGTGTGATACTGAAGTGAAAGCAGCTGCCTACAAAGCCCTAGTCCGCCCCAAACTGGAATATGCTGCATCTGTATGGGACCCTTATCAATCTAACCTCATAAATAAGATAGAGATGATCCAAAGACGGGCAGCACGGTTTGTCGTCAATGACTACCGCCGAATTACAGGAGTGACTGACCATGTGAACTCACTGAACTGGCCCCCTCTTCAAGAGCGGAGGAAAGTTAGCAGACTCTCCGTACTCCATAAAGCTATCCATCAAGAAGCAGCAGTCAATATCCCACCATACGTCAAACAGTCAACACGACCCATAATAGGAGATTCTGATCGATATACCCTACTCCAATGCCTAACTAAAGCATACCTCAACAGCTTCCTCCCTCACACACTCAGAGATTGGAACATCCTACCCTTCCCAACCAAAAACTTAAATACACACGTAGCCTTTGAAAATAAATTAAATAAAGACCTCTTAAAATGCACGACGCACGATAGACAGACCAGCTCTGGACAATATAGTGCTGATTTCTAGCGATGTCCGGATTCCATTCAGAAGATTCAGAAGAATTTCACCGGCACGAGAGCTGCAGTACTTGGGCCTGGTCCTGGTCCTGGACTAGTGTAGGCCTACTAGTATGAGTAATAGCGGAATGAATGCTAGCAGAAGTGAATGGTGCTGTAGATCATTTACAATGTCAAAACCGAAAGCACTCAGCTTTTAAAAATGTCTTTGCATTCTATATCGCAGTGTTATCATGGACGCTAATTACTGTTCAATTCACAAACCTCCGCATAAAAATGATCGAAGACTGAAACTTACTCAGTTCAGTTGCTATAACTGTTTCTAAAATTGTAAATCCTTTGTGTTCACTGTAGTATAAGCTTTCAGCACATTCTCAGCTACATTGATGACTTTCTCAGTAACACGAGAATCTTTCTCATGAATTATTTAGTCCAATTCTTCCTCACCAAGCGAAGCGAAAACAAATTTGTTGCAACTTTATATTTCGCGCTCCATGCAATTAATGCGTGTATTTGTCTGCGAAGCAGCGGTGTCCGTGTGTAGTGCATTAAACTTGTAGTGTGTGCTTGAGGTATTACGTAAATTACGTCATACCTATGGATATAACGGCGTTATATTCAGAGGTATGACATAATTTACGTCATGTTGGAAAATATAACAGTTCTCATTCTTGTACCGATGGTCATGTGACAGCATTTTGACCAATCGCACACCAGTATCGATATAGGAAATTTAATATAATGCAATCTGTCCACAATTTATTTCTTGAGTGTCTCTCTCACAGCAATGCCGCCTCGTGTCCAAGGGGTAATTTTCGTTAGTCCAATTCTTAAAAAAAAAAAAAAGATTCTAAATCATAGCACATACAGTATAATGCTGTGTACGATTCTTCATTCGTGTGATGCCACGTAAAGAGAGATGTGGAGAATACTTCACTTTTAATTGTTCACTGGTTTCATCTTACGCTCAATCTATGAAACTTTTCTTTGTGATTTCTATTCCGGATAATTGGTTGTAGAAGTAGGAAGTGATTTTTATATTTTGTATTTGTCAATATCAATGCAGGCTTTCTTGACGACTTTCATCACTCCGCGGTGCTTTTGGATTGGTTGCAATGACAGAGAGGTCGAAGGTCAATTCAGATGGCTTGACGGCACACCAGTGACGTAAGCACTATAGTCACGATATCGACAATAATAGAAGTGCATTTCTTTGATTAATCTTGTCGTTTGACAGTTATTGGTCATTGGACGTTGGATATATATGTGTAGCGATGAAGTTTGTCAGAATTTATAAGGAATGCACAGTTTTAGATCTATCTCAACTAAAATATCAGCAAACACAAAACGTTCTAAAGGTGTTTACAAAACTTTCTTATGTCGTTAAAACGGTTATGATTTTATTGGTATTTATGTCTCATAAAATATTTTTTAACCGGCATTAGTATTTGCGCACCTTCAAGCCTGGGTATTTCATTGTTATTGCAATTGTCATGCATTTTATTTTTCTTTGTTTTATATTAGATACGATGGTTGGGCGCAAAATGAACCAAGCAACGATGCACATCCTGGAGAGGAAGATTGTGCTTGCCTCGTGTCGAAGATGTCGAGCACAACGGAAGACAGACATGGACAATGGAACGATGACCTCTGTACAGGGAACCGACAGTCGATTTGCCAGAAAGGAATTTGTGAGTCAGATCACATTTATAAATAGGCTCATGTGTCTTCGAATGTCAGTCTAGTCTTATGTCCATTGCACACAAGGCGTTAAAAATTATACTGACGTCGGACTGCGTCAACGAATGCGGCGAGGTCTTTGATTCACAATATGAGAATGGCGTCGTGCATAGAACGGCTGCGAAATTAACAGTGCAGTATCATATGGCGCATGGGCTAACTACTTAATTCACTGACTTGTTTAGCGCAGGTAATTGACGCAATCAAAATTAAGTCTCGTGTGCAGCGGGCTTTACATTTGAAATAATTTCAACATCTAATTTATTTAATAATTAACATTTTATTTATTGCTAGATTTTGTATTTTATTGCCTTTCTACCAATTCCATTATTTCTTGTATCTCATCCTACAGATCATTTCCATCTCACGACCCCTCGAACCAATCCCGGTTTCGCTAGTGTCTACTGCGCCGTCGACGTCGAAATCGAAGGAGAAACACTGTCTCCAGATGACGTCAAGGTATCCATCGGTCAAACTCTTTCGTCATCGAGACCGATTTTCCACTCATCGACGAGTCTTGATGGTGAATTCCGTAATAATAGTTTCCTCCTTTACAACGTGACCGAAGGTGAACAAATCTTCTGCTACACTGGTGAACTGCCGGACAAAGATATATCCTTTTCACTGGATACTTTTTCTGCTGTCTTTGATTTTTACGGTAATATTATTTCTGTTCCAAATATTTCTCACCATATTTACAGTGAATTAGTAATTTTGTATATTGTAGTTAACGATGAAATAATTTATACCCTTAAAGGGCCCATGACATCGAAATACAAGTGTATTCCTGTTGGTGTGCAGTCCTGCTTACCAGGGCCCTGGGAACGATTTTTTCACCGGGGGTGCTGAGATATATATACATGTATACACAGGGGCGGATCTAGCTTTTTGCCAAGGGGGGAGTTTGACCCAATGACGATGCGGAGCATCGTCCACGACCGGCGACGCGGCAAGGCGATTTTTGTTGCTATTTTTAACCCCTGTAAGTGATTTTTTCCTGGTATATACTAACTTGCGGAGCATCATCAACGAGCCGCGTAGCGGCGAGGCTTTTTTTGGTTGTTGCTATTTTGAACCCCCGTAAAAGATTTTTTCCTGGCATCTACTATCATGCGGAGCATCGTCCACGAGCCGCGAAGCGGCGAGGCGATTTTTTTTTTTTGGGGGGGGGCTACTTTGAACCCCCGTAAGTGATGTTTTCCTGGCATCTACTTTGCTATTTTGACCCCCCCCCCGTAAGTGATGTTTTTCCTGGCATCTAATAACATGCGGCGTGAGCATCGTCCACGAGCGGCAAGGCGATTTTTGTTGCTATTTTTAACCCCTGTAAGTGATGTTTTCCTGGTATCTACTAACTTGCGGAGCATCATTCACGAGCCGCGTAGCGGCGAGGCTTTTTTTGTTGCTATTTAGAACCCCCGTAAAAGAAATTTTCCTGGCATCTACTATATCATGCAGAGCATCGTCTATGAGCCGCGAAGCGGCGAGGCGATTTTGTGTCCCTGGCATCTACTTTGCTATTTTGACCCCCCGTAAGTGATGTTTTCCTGGCATCTAATAACATGCGGCGTGAGCATCGTCCACGAGCCGCGAAGCGATTTTTTTACTATATAACCCCCGTTAATGATGTTTTCCTGGTATCTACTCAGCATCGTCCACGAGCCGCGTAGCGGCGAGTCGATTTTTTTGGCTATTTTGAACTCCCGTAATTTTTCTAATTTGATCTACTATCATGCGGAGCATCGTCCACGAGCCGCAAAGCGGCAAGGCGAGTTTTTGTGCTATTTTGAACCCCCGTATTTAAAGTGATGTTTTCTTGCCATCTACTAACATGCAGAGCATCGTCCACGAGCCGCGAGGCAATTTTTTTGCTATTTTGAACCCCCGTAAATGATGTTTTTCTGGTATCTACTATCATGCGTAGCATCGTCCACGAGCCGCGTAGCGGCGAGTAGATTTTTTTTGCATTTTGAACTCCCGTAATTTTTCATGGCATCTACTATCATGCGGAGCATCGTCCAAGAGCCGCGTAGCGGCGAGGCGATTTTTTTGTTGCGTTTTTCTATGCACATCACATTTTCACTTGGCAGCTCAAGGGGGGGGGGGGGGGGGGTTAAACCCCCTAAAACCCCTCGTAGATCCGACCTTGATATATATATATATATATATATATATAATTTCTTTTCTTCTTCTTCTTCTTCTTCTTCTTCTTCTTCTTCTTCTCCTTCTTTCTTTCTTTTTTTAAGTCATTATGCCAAGGTACATTTTACAGATTTATGCGTTGAATACAAAAAGTTAATAACATTTCTCTTCGATGAATACATCTGATATGATTTTGCGAAAGAAAATTTTAAAAAGAAAAGAAAAAAAAAGCGTCATTTGTGGCTGTCGGCTGTGTAACAATTTCGTACACGAAGCATAATTATACATTAAATATATCAGACAATTTTTTTTTGCAGGGGGTGCTGCGCACCCCCTGAAGAATTTCCAGGGGTGCTGCAGCACCCCCAGCACCCCCGCTTACGTCTCATATTTTGATATGTAAACTTCTGAATTTTTTTCATAGATTTTTAAATATTTTTTGAAATATTTGTTTTTCAAACTTGCTATAAAGCTCCACCCCAAAACCTCCAGATCTCATTCCTCTTGTGACATCATCTGTTAGTCATCAATGAGCTAACTTGAGAAAGTGGCATGTAACTTTGCCAAAGTTGACCCCTGTTACAATAGCAACATATAAGTTGCTTTGTCAGACATGTCAGACTAAACTAGTATTCTAGAATAGACAATGGTATGTAATTTCCCCCAGCTTAGTACACGTTCATAATAGAATAGCATGCTTCCAATCATATGTACAATACATCATCATTGCCTTTGTCTTCCTGGTGATGCTAGGTCTGACATAGCAACTTGTATGTTGCTATTGTATTACGTATTGTAACAGGTGGTCGACTTCGGCAAAAATACATACCAGCCGCTGAAAAAGAAGGGGGGGGGGGGGGGTAAGAGCATATTTCGTTCTGTTGGGGGGGGGGGGTCACCTTTTTTTGGTCACTCATTAGCACTATTTATTTTTATTATTATTATTATTATTTGTTTTGTTTTATTTATTTTTTTATTTTTTTTTATAAAATGATGATTTTCCCCCTCCAAAACACACAGAAAATTGTTTAGGGGGGGTTCAAACCCTCCCCCCCCTCCCCGCCTACGCGCATGAACGAGTTGTTAACGGGACTGCTTTATCCTTTCCAGCTTTACCAGAGCTACAATCCGGCCCAACAGTCGGAGAGATCAGCTCGTCATCAGTCACTGTCTTCTGGAACTCTTGGACACCTTTTATGGACGCCGGCGACGGACCAGTTGTTGGTTACCTTATCTATCAGCAAATCATGGAAGAGGAATGGATAGTGGTTGGTAGAATCGACTCGGGTGTGGGAGAGGGCGATCTTCAAGGAATAATGGAGTTTGTATTGACTGAGTTGAAACCAGGAACAGAATACGATATCAGTGTGTCTGCCGTCAGAGAAGGTCTCGGCGGAGAAGGACCAAGAAGTCCACTTGTGACTGTTACGACTCCTACCCCTGGTGAGTGGTGATTAGACCAATATTGATGATGATTTCGTATACGGATGTAAACAGAAACATCCAACCATCAGCCAAAAACGCATAAGTCTTAGCCTCAATAGTCCTATGTCAGTTGGTGGAATTGGTGATTGATCCTGCGTCTAATTAACATGAACCATTAATCTTATTCCTGACTCTTACCCCTACAATATTGTCCCTACAACCCACCCCCCCCCCCCTCCCCTAGTCCCCACCCCTTACGCAGAGCAAGGCGCAGCCGGGAGTGGGGAAGCGGGTAGGTGGGACTTTTTAAAATAATGTTGTCGAGTTAAAATGCCGGATCCTTCGCTGATTATTTTCGCCTCAGATAATTCCCCTTTTACTACGGCTGCCTTTTTTTTTCTTTTCGAATAAAGGTCCTTTCCCCTTTGGATATGTGCCCTCTTTTCTTTTCAACATGAAAACGTGCTCCTAATTTAAAGCGGCTAAGAACAACTTTTTCTTTAATTTCACTTATAGGCGCCGGAAGTGAGGGGGGGGGGGGCACTCGTCCCCCAACCAAAAAAGTTGGGGTCAAAATGTATTTCCCCCAAAAAAACGCCCCCCCTCCCCCTCCAAAAAAAGAAAGAAAAGCAGTAAAGGAGTAAATATGGTTTGTATTTTTAACCCCCAAAAACATAACAATATTAAAAACATGAATTAAATCACATATAAAATTCCAATCAAAGAAAAGGAAAGTTAACAGGAATTAAATTTCCTGAACATTCAGCAATCCACCTATATTTATCAATGGAGGTTTTTATCATTGCGAGACGCGCATATCGTGGAAATATTTTGTTATAGAGGTGAGAAGACATGAGCCCCTGAACGCTGGTGTACTGATGGGGGGGGGGGGGGGGGTGTTACACCCACAAATGTAATAATGCCCACAAATGTAATAACGCCCACAAATGTAATAACACTTTAACCACAAATGTAACAACACCCACAAATGTAATAACACTTTACCCACAAATGTAATAATTTCACCCACAAATGTAATAACCACTTTACTCACAAATGTAATAAATTTGAAGTGATATTTTGAATCACCCACAAATGTAATAATGACTTTACCCACTAATGTAATAAATTTAAAGGGATATTTTGTGGAATTTAAAACTAAAACCCTGTAATAAAGCATGGGTATGGAGCGCAGTCTTTGCTCCAGACCCGGTTATTTCAAAAAAAATAAAAAATCTTCAAAACTAAGACCCCACCATCTTCCAAACGAAGACCCGGTAATAAAGCATGGGTCTAGAGCGTAGTTTTTCTTCCAGACCCGGTTATTTCAAAACTTTTTAAAAAATCTTCAAAACTAAGACCCCATCATCTTATTCCTGTAGAAGAACTACATAAGTATTGAGCGTAGTCTTTCCTCCAGACCCGGTTTTTCAAAAGTTAAAAAAACAAACAAAAAACAAAACAAAACAAAACAAAACAACAACAAAAACCTTTTAAACTAAGACCCCTCCATCTTCCAAATTAAGACCCGGTAATAAAGCATGGGATTAGAACGTAGTCTTTACTTCAGACTCGGTTATTAAAAAAAAAATCTTCAAACTAAGACCTCACCATCTCATTCCTGTGGAATAACATGGGTATAGAGTGTAGTCTTTCCTCCAGACCCGGTTATTTCAAAGGAAATAGAAATTTAAACAAATCTTTGAAACTAAGACCCACCATCTTATTCCTCTTTTTTCTTGATTTAAAAATAAATTACATTATTATATATGTGGATACAACACGTCACAAATAAATGATTGGTCGGCGGTCACACGAATTGACGAATCAGTCAAAATGGTCCATATACATAACACACAGAGGAGGGACCGATTCGATGGTTCGTTGACCGTCGACGATTTTTTAATCATGTAAATATTCTAACGCCCACAAATATCCTGGAATTCAATGTTCGTAGAAAAAAAAGTAATCGAATAAGTGACCTTAAATGTATTTAAATATTGACGCTGATTGTTTTATGCATCTGATTATGAAATATGTTCACGATATGTAACATAATATATATATATATATATATATATGTACGCTATTAGTGACATTGAAACGTTGGATTGCGATGTTATATTTTCATGAGTGCGTGTATGAATTACCTTTCTTCATGTGATGAACGTATCAATCAGTTATACTGAAGACTACCAATTGGTACGCGATACACGGTGTGAATTCATGTGAACGAAATTTTATTCAAAGGCAAATACAAACAAAACACATTTATATTACAGTTTTCCCTACTTCTGAAACACTCAAGCAGCTATATAAACAAGAACAAGTCTGAAATGATAATCGGTTAACAAGCAAATAACAACGCATATCTTCATAATATGAAGATATGCGTTGTTATTGTTATTGTTATAACAAATCATAAATAGCTGTATAACGAGATCACGCGAAACATGACATAATGACTACTGACACAAGTACGGATACATTGGCATGCCATCAAAACCGTTTGTGAGCGAAATTGAAATAAAAATAAATAATAACAAATCTAGATTAATGTACATTCCAGAGAACAATGAACACCAAAACATGTTTGAGAGAGTATATAGATATTTTATCAGTCAAAGGGTTCAGCAATCGTTCATTCAAAACATGCAAATATGTTTCGCGCGATCTCGTTATACAGCTATTTATGATTTGTTATATGAAAGTATGCGTTGTTATTTGCTTGTTACCTCTATTGCTTTTTAAAATCACTAACATATTCATTTATTTATAATCCTTATACCAGTGTATGTTTTTTTTTGCATTTATGTCTTTAATCAGATTTCTGTTTAAGGTTGAAAAATGGCTCAAAAGTGGCAAACGCCAAACTTTCCAACAGAGATCAGGTAAAGGTTGTTAGTATTCTTTATCTCATTGTATAATTAAAATAATTATTTCCTTTTGATCAGTCATACTTCATTTCAACTCCGTCTACTCTTGAAGCATCTGAAAAGTATTACTGAAAAACTTTTGGAGTTGTACGTGTTAAGTAGTTTTATATGGACGAATACTAAGTTACAGAAAGCCAGGTACATTTAGTATTTCAGCGTCTTGTTCTCTTGTTCTTCCTAGCTTAGAAGAATTGCCACGTGTTAGGTTGTTTGCGTTTTATATCAAGTTCAGTTGATGTTATCAGGATCAATATTGCCCAATTTATAACCTTGTTTGCTTGTAAAAAACATGTGAGTTACTCCACCTTTTTATACGTAATAATTATTTTGGTTCTGTTACCGTCTGTATATTAATGAAACAACCTCTTCATTCGTTTGGAATAAAATACTTTCTATCTTACAAAATCTATGTATCCATCATTGCATTACTATAAAACCATAACCTCTGCAATTTACTCACATTGATTGACAGAGTATATAGATATTTTATCAGTCAAAGGGTTCTGCAATCGTTCATTCAAAACATGCAAATATGTTTCGCGCGATCTCGTTATACAGCTATTTATGATTTGTTATATGAAAGTATGCGTTGTTATTTGCTTGTTAACCGATTATCATTTTAGACTTGTTCTTGTTTATATAGCTGCTTGAGTGTTTCAGAAGTAGGGAAAACTGTAATATAAATGTGTTTTGTTTGTATTTGCCTTTGAATAAATTTCGTTCTCATGAATTCACACCGTGTACCGCGTACCAATTGGTAGTCTTCAGTATAAGTAATTGATACGTTCATCACATGAAGAAAGGTAATTCATTCACGCACTCATGAAAATATAACATCGCAATCCAACGTTTCAATGTCACTAATAGCGTACATATATATTAATATATATATATATATATATATATATATATATATATATATATATATATATATGTATATATATATATTTATATATGTATGTATGTATATATATATATATATGTTACATATCGTGAACATATTTCATAATTACTTGCATAAAACAATCAGCGTCAATATTTAAATACATTTAAGGTCACTTATTCAGTTACTTTTTTTTCTACGAACATTGAATTCCAGGATATTGTAGGCGTTAGAATATTTACATGATTAAAAAAATCGTCGACGGTCAACGAACCATCGAATCGGTCCCTCCTCTGTGTGTTATATATATGGACCATTTTGACTGATTCGTCAGTTCATGTGACCGCCGACCAATCATTTATTTGTGACGTGTTGTATCCACATATGTAATAAGGTAATTTATTTTTAAATCAAGAAAAAAGAGGAATAAGATGGTGGGTCTTAGTTTCAAAGATTTGTTTAAATTTCTATTTCCTTTGAAATAACCGGGTCTGGATGAAAGACTACGCTCTATACCCATGTTATTCCACAGGAATGAGATGGTGAGGTCTTAGTTTGAAGATTTTTTTTTTAATAACCGAGTCTGAAGTAAAGACTACGTTCTAATCCCATGCTCTATTACCGGGTCTTAATTTGGAAGATGGAGGGGTCTTAGTTTAAAAGGTTTTTGTTGTTGTTTTGTTTTGTTTTGTTTTGTTTTTTGTTTGTTTTTTAACTTTTGAAAAACCGGGTCTGGAGGAAAGACTACGCTCAATACTTATTTGAGATTTTCAAAAACTGTTTTTCAGTCTAATTAAATTATAATGGTTTTGTTTATTTCTTTCTCGTTTTTTGTTTGCTTTTGTTTTTTCCCGGAAAGGAGACATCCCACCGACAGACATCACATAGTCTTTGACCGGTATTGGAGGGGCCTAGGCTGCGCATGAACATGCAAGCCGAGAAGCCTGTTCAACGTACCGAACCGGGCTGGCCAGAAAATACGCACAAAACGGTTAAATGATTTTATGTTGACAGCCTGTCTGGAATCTCCGCAGAATGCGAAAAATTGAACAGCGTCAATTGTTTTCCCCCCTCCCCTAAAACAACAACAACAACAACAGTTCTTCCACAGGAATAAGATGATGGGGTCTTAGTTTTGAAGATTTTTAAAAAGTTTTGAAATAACCGCGTCTGGAAGAAAAACTACGCTCTAAACCCATGCTTTATTACCGGGTCTTAGTTTGGAAGATGGTGGGGTCTTAGTTTTGAAGATTTTTTAATTTTTTTGAAATAACCGGGTCTGGAGCAAAGACTGCGCGCTATACCCATGCTTTATTACAGGGTTTTAGTTTTAAATTCGACAAAATATCCCTTTAAATTTATTACATTAGTGGGTAAAGTCATTATTACATTTGTGGGTGATTCAAAATATCACTTCAA
>JAVYIG010018445.1:0-19810 GCA_035222895.1 Strongylocentrotus droebachiensis | reverse complement strand
TGACAGTGTCACACTATATCATGTGTGAGTGAGCTTGAAGTTTAATGGTGTAGGTTTGTTTTCATTTAGAATTCACCCAAGTTTTCATTTATGTTTTTATATTTATTTATATGTTATTTATTGTTTTTATCACGGAGCATTATATTCACATCATCATCATAATTTAGGATTTCGTTTTATATTATATGTGTCTAGTCTACGAATACCGTCTAAGGGCCATCGCAATTTGTGTTGCTGTCATAATGGTCACTTTTAGCGAAAATGGACACATATATATTTTAAAACTTTCTTTTCGGTGGGGGAGGGAGGGGGCCGGGGGAAGGGTTCGGGGTTGGGGTACGATACCAAAAGAATATATCATTTCATGTAATGCTAGATGTGTAATGAAAAATGTTTAAATTCAGTATTTTTGCCCGCCCAAGATTAACCTTTATTTGCCACATGTTCTCATATTATTTTTAGACCCCTCGGTTGAACAATTGCGCTGTAATTGCACAACCTATCCATCCGTACCATGTACCCACCTTTTCATTTATGCAATTGGCATACTAGCTTATATCGAGAAATACAGGTGCCATCGGCTAACTTAAAATCACATTTCCTATCCATGTCTTGTTTACCTTGAACTCTACACTAATCTTACCTTATTTTAACTACGGAATACTCGCCTGGGGGAACAGCTCAAAATTCCTCATTAATCAAACCCATAGTTCCCCACTTTTTTTTACCCATGTAAGCTCCTAAAGATACACGAACTCTATTAATTCAACTTGAGAATAATTAGGTTTTAAAGGCACACTGCCATACTTGTAGCTACTTGCTCCCTCTATACAGAAAACTTCCCCAATCGGTGCCTGTTGGTCCCCCATGATCCTCTTGTTCTTATGTTAAATGAGAGCCGAGTTAATGAGATAGCCACCTGTCACAGTGACCTCGATGGCTCTCTGTGTGGTCTAATCTCTTCTGGCCCAGTAGTGGTGACGGTCTTTAACTCACAAAACGCCAATTGGTGGTGGTGGTGATGCAGATTTTTCTTCTGCCCCCTCCCCTTCCAAACGTTTTTGCTCGTTACGTCACTGCCCCTGGAAGGTGAGCCCCCTGGAATGTTTGCCCCCCTCCCCCAATCTCAAACTGCTTCCGGCGCGCCTGACCGGGATGGTAAGGTAAATGAGAAGAAGAATGTGTACCTCTGAGAATGATCTCTTATAGATTGGACTGTTGTTGGAAATCTCACAGATTGTTTTAATGTATTTGATAGGTTTCCTTTCATCGTCATACACGTCTTGGAGGTTTGTCAGCTGCCGAGTTAATGCTACAAAGTCAATATCTCCGGCATACACTTCCCTCAACTCTTCAGCACGAACAAAATATTGGGGAGGAGGGGGGGCTCATGATAACCGAGCCCGGCCGAAATATTGGGGGGGGGGGGCTCAATGATATCTGAGCCTCCCCAATATATATATATATATATTTTTTTTGGGGGGGGGGGCTGTGCCCCCAAGCACCCCCCGGTTCCTAAGCCTATGTACAGGTCAATGAAGTCTACTTTTTGAAACTTTGAAAAAAGGGATTGGGTGACTTTGTCTCAGGTTCTGAAACAAAATCCTGGAATGATAGTTAGGGCTAGTTCTGATCGGAAAACGACCCAAATATCGCAGTATGGCTAGCTGCCCCAGGGCCTTGTCCTATATACGGATCAGGGAAAAAAATACTTTACAAATTTCGGGGGCTACTTTTATGACTTTCGGGGGCTCTTTTTGGCAATTTCGGGGGCTGATTCCCCGAGCCCCCGTGTATTTTTCCCCTGATACGGATAAGTGAGCGCCTTGATTGGTCCACTTCTAACTCGTGTTTTTAGCCCTTCTTTTTTTTTTTCATTTCCTTTCTTTTTCTTTCCTTTCCTTTCTTTTTTTTTTCAAAGAGGGGGGGGGGGGGGGTCCGTCGCCCCCCGTATGTCCGGGCCTGAGTGACACCCACATAAACTAACCTTATTTATTACCGAACAAAATCAAAGAAAGAGCCCCTCGACACCATAGGTGTAAGTAATCAGCCAGTTGCTACCCCCCCCCCCCCCCCCCCACAAAAATAAACTTTAAAAGTGATTTTTTTTTTTGGTTCTAATTTGATACCAGTGATTTACAGATGCTGCTGAAACCAGCTAATTTTTCGGGATTTTTCCACACTTTTTAGTAAATTATACTTTTTATGCGTTTGTGGGAGAATGACAAATATCAAAATTTACAGTCAGGCAAGAAATGTGCTTATTTACTATTTAGAGGCCTACTACGGCGGGCTTGGGGGCTCAAGCCCCCCCCCCCCCCCCCCCCCCACACACACTTTTGAAAAAATATATTAAAGCGAATTAAATAGAAAGAAATAGAAAAGAAAGTATGCTCATCTGACCGTAATTAAATGCCCATACCCCTGAGCTTCCGGGGGCTCTGCCCCCTGGACCCCACCTTGGGACATAAGGCTGGCCCCTGGATGCTAATCTGACCTTA
The DNA here is from genome assembly GCA_035222895.1 of Strongylocentrotus droebachiensis. Lineage (NCBI taxonomy): Eukaryota > Metazoa > Echinodermata > Echinoidea > Camarodonta > Strongylocentrotidae > Strongylocentrotus > Strongylocentrotus droebachiensis. The sequence continues at coordinate 17,309 of JAVYIG010018445.1, read as the reverse complement.
ATTGTAATGCCTAAAACCCCTGCGCTTCCGGGGACTCCGCCCCTTGAGCCATACGCCAATTAGTGACCTGCCAGTGTCATGAATAAGGTATTAATTAATATGCTCATCTTACCGTAATTAAATGCCCCTACCCCCTGAGCATCCGCCAATTTGTGCTACGCTCTACCTTATCTTAAATACTCTCGCCCCCCCCCCCCCCCCACTCTCTTTTAACCCCATTTTTAATCACTTTTATTTCCCATTTAACTCCTTCATTAAACCTCGAAACGCCCCCCCAAATACTTGGGGCGGGGCCTGTATCACGAGTATATACTAGTAGTGAGTTGGTTGATGTACGAAGCCACGTACAAAAGTATAATCGATTACAACAGTTGTGGGGCCGATATTACGAGTATTTAAAATAAAGGTTTTAAAGAAAATATTCACTTCTACTTTCAAAAGGACTGGCCCACTTGCTTTAAAAAAATTGTAGAGTTATTATTATGTAATTTCTAGAAAAAATGTCAACCACATGATTTACAATGAGTCTAAATACATTGATTTGCCGAGTTGCTTCCTTTTTTCAAATATACACGTAAAACAATGGGGGACAAAATGTGCGGATAGCAAACCGCACGGATCGTCCCTCGGACGATCCGTGCGAGTCACGGACGATCCGTGCGAGCAGAAAACCCGCATATTATGTCCGACGGACAAACGAAACTGGTAGGACAAACGGCGCGGTCACACCGGCCATACGCAAATGGCAGTGACGGTAACGATGGATAAGGAGGAAGGGGTGCATACGTGAACTGCAAGCGTATTGGGGATGATCATACAATCATTTTAGGGTGTGCAATCTGGGTCGGAATCCAGCATAATATATTCATAAAAAAGAGGTTCACATAAAAGCACTCATGATAAATCCGCGCCCGGCCCCTATACAACATCATTTTGTATTTTTAGATGATGGGGCGGGTGGCAGGGGTAGGGGGAAAAGTCCCCCCCCCCCCCACTTTTTCAAGTACCCCCAAAGGGCCACTTTTACTTTGTAAGAAATGCCCCTGCCCTTCCCCTTTTTAGAGCTACCCCTTTTTAACTCGGATAAACGCACATTTTATCAACACATGTGCCCCTTTTCCTATTTGATAAGGGCTATTTAGAAAAATGAGGCCCTTCATAAATAAAAAGTGTCCCTCTTCATTCTCATAAGTACCCCTTTTCATCTCTGGTAAATGACCTTTTTCATATACGAGAAGTTAATTCTTTTAACTTCAGTGCGCTCTTCACCTCCGATAATTGCCCCTATTCAAATCTGAGAGATGCTCGTTTTACTTTGAAAAGTACCCCCTTCTCCTCCTGATAAGTACTCTTTTGATCTATGATGGGTGCCCATTTTCACCTCTGCTAACTGCCCTTTTATTTTGAATCGTGCCCCTTTTCCTTTCTAATAAGGGACCTATCCCCTTTTCATAAATGCCCCTTTTCACCTCTGATAAATCAATTTCTGATGGATGCCCCTTTTCCGCCGACAAATGCCCATTTCCAATACTCATAAGTGCCCTATCTCATTTCTGGTGAGTGCCTCCTTTCAGGTGTAAGAATTGCCCCGTTTGAACCTTTGATAATTACTCTTTGTACCTTGACACATGCTACTTTTCTTTTCTAATAAGTGTCTTTATCCCTTTCGATAAATGTCCCCTTTGGGATGTCCTCTCTAGCTCTGAAGCTGAATTTTTTAAACTGGATTCGTGCGATTCGGTTGATACTTTTAGAGGGGGTCTGAGGGGGATGTGCCCCCCTCTGAAGCTGACATTTTATGGATTTTTGAAACTGGGTTCGTGCGTTTTGGTTAATAATTTTTTGGGGAGTCTGATTTCATTTCAAAACATCTGCAGTTTATGCGGGATGTGGTTGCAGCCTCTCTTTCCCCGAAAATTTAAAAATTATCAATATGCATTTTTTATATCTTATCTTGTATATTTTGGTGACAAATAACACTTTCACAACATACATATGCTCAAATTTCCGCTCGCTCGCTTCGCTCGCTCGCCAAATTATGAAACCAGGAAATAGACATTGGGGCAAGAGGCTTCAGCCCCCACTGATGGAAATGTCAAAAAGATTGCGCGCGAGCATAACTTGAAAACGGGGAATGTTGATATCGGACAAGAGACGTGACGTGAGCATGTCCCCTTTCCAAACTTGTGCCCGCTTGTGCTTCTAATATGACCTTGTCAGTATTGGTCAGTTGAAATAACGGTCTGCGCGATTTTCGAAGGTAAGTAATTTTACAGTTGATTTCACTCGGTTGATTCCATTAATGTTCGCATGAAATATCAGATAGAGGTAGAAGCGAACATTTTCACCATGAAAGACGAAGTATTGTTGCTATTTGTCTTTACAATGCTATTTGAATAAACAAAATGTTAACATTTCAAGCAATCGCTGTTAAGAGAAATTTCTGAATAGAATAGGAATAGATCATATTAAAGGTAATGCACAGTTTTGTGAAATTTTGAAAATTGGATGGATAGTAATTCTTTAAAGTTTTGATATATTTGGATGCCCCTGTGGATGGATTCCAAGTACTAGAAATGGAGCCCCTAAACAACTTCTGCTTTCGAGAAATTGAATAATCAAAATTTACCGGGGCTCCCGGCTGCAGTTCTGATGTATAATTTCCAAACGGGAATAGCATATCGGTCGATCGTAGTCAAGAAACATTGTTTGAAAGCTAAAGTAATGTCAGTCTTGAGAGGAAGCTATACAACATAAAGAGTTTATTATTTACAATTTCATCACTTTACAGTAGACGCGATTTCAACCACGACAACGATCACTGAATATTGTAAGATCGCATTTGCTTCCAATATGTTCATTTGAACCAAATTCATGACCCCCATACCAAAACTTTGGATTAGTGCCTTCAAGGTGGAATACAAGATAAAATATATAATGGAATATAAAGTAGACTATAAATAGACATAATTATTTGATAATTGTTCGTCATTTTATTCCTCAATCTCTTACAGGAGGATAGCATCCGTTCTTCTCTACCTCTACGGTGTGGCTATATGCACGACTGGATTACTTATACTCTCCGATAATCTCCATGTTTTACTCGGGCTCCTCGACGTCCACCTAACAGTGTGCACTTATTTGCCCATGGTAGCTGTGTTTGTCTGCCCCCTCCTCTGGATGGGCACACCTAAAGATTTCTGGTAAGAATGTTTATCCATTCAGGTCGTTACTGCTAGTATTGTTGTTACTGTTGTTGCTGTTGTATTTCTTCTTCTTGTTCTCCTTGTGTTTCTTCTTGTTCTCCATCTCCTTCTTGTTCTTGCTGTTCTTCTTGTCCTTGTTCTAAGTCCTTGTTCTTCTTCTTGTTCTTCTCGTTCTTCTTCTTGTTCTTCATCTTATTCCTGTTCCTCTTCTTGTTCTCCTTTTTCTTCTTGCCCTTGTTCTTGTTCTACTTGATTTTCTTGTTCTTCTTCTCGTTGTTGTTGTTCTTCTTGTTCTTTTTGTCCTTCTTGTTCTTTTAATTCTCCATCTTGTTCTTGCTCGTCTTGCTCTTCTTGATCTTGTTGATGATGATTATTGTATATATTAAGTGTTCAGTCAGATTTGACTATACACACCAAGCCTGGTAATAATAATTATAATAATGATGATAATAAAAAATTATGATATTGCTGCTGCTACTATACCAGCTACTACTCAGGCGCGTACGCAGGGGGGGGGGGGGGGGGTTGAACCCCCTTTTATATTTTTTATGAGTGTATTTTGGATGAACCCCCCCCCCCCTTTGGATTTTTTAAAAAATTATATCAATGGCAGACCTATGAAAGGGTGACCTCACCCCCCCCCCCCCCCCCAACGAAGAAAAATGTCAAATTTTCTAATTTAGAGATAAAAAAAAAAAGGTGTCCTCTTACACCCCCCCCCTGTTTATTCAACGGCTGGCGGAGTCATTGCGAAATTTTCGGCCCGAATTCAAAATATTAACCCCCCCCCCCTTGAATAACTCCTGCATACGCCACTGCTACTACTACTACTACTACTACTACTGGGAAGGAGAAGAAGAAGACGAGGAAGAAGAGAAAGAAGAGGAAAACAAAAAGAAGAGGAACTACAAAAAGAAGAAGAAGAAGAAGAAGAATTTCAGCGATATTATTGAGTATTTTCTCAACGATCGAGACATGCACATGGGCATAACATACTTCTTGGTAAGAAGGATGTAAAAGAGGGGGAATGAAAGCAATGACGAAGCGAGCGGGAACCAGCGGGATATTCTGGGTGCAGCTAAACATTCCTTAACAACAATTGAAACTTCTCTCAGGAAGCCTAACATTTAAACATGGTGTTTACTCAAATAGCATTCTAGAGACGATGAACAAATACAAATAATACTTGAAAATGTTCACTTCTACCCCCCCCCCTCTCTCTCTCTGCAAATCATCCGAACAATTGAATTAAACATTCAAGTGGAATCAACTGTAAAACGAATTTGCCATGAGTTCTGAAATTTCAATTTGTTTTACTGCATGTCATAAAAGTATTAAAGAGCAGCGAATGGCGAACGATTGTCGCTAAAATTCAACAATCGTTGCTTAGTTTGCTTTCGCCTAAATTTACAATGAGACATCAAGCTACATAGAACTATGATCGAAAAACATGATATTGTCTTGAAAACAGTCAGCAAACATTAGACCTAGAATGAATAAGAGAGAATGCGATCATGTAAACAAACGCATTTTGTTCGTGTTAAACATCCAGAACCAAATTTCTCGGCTTAATAATCCGAACAATTGAATCAACCGAGCAGAATCAACTGAAATTTCTGAACAATAATTGAAATTTCTCTGTGGAAGCCTAACATTTGATTCCCCCCCCCCCCCCCATTCAAAAAGTATGATAAAGGCGGTGAAAAAAGTAGAATGATAATAATACTTCGTCGTTAAAGGGGGTATCTCACTGAGCGGTGAATGCTTGCGAACGTAGCGAATTAGAAGTTTCGCCAGGGTTCGTCATCAAAGGTTGCAAGAAAGTTCGCAAACAGTTTTCATGGTTGCAAACAGTTTTTTTTGTCGCACAGAAATTTTGAACATGCTCATGTTTTATTTTTCTGCAAACTTTTGAAAGCGTTTGTAAAACAGTCGTAAACCTTTGAAAACGGTTTTAAGACGGTGTCGCTGAAGTTATGTTTGATCCGCCAATGCTAGCGACCACGTTACCATATGGTTCCTATGTAAAAATCGACCCAAAGTACCAGGAGTTAGCAAAAAGTTCCAAACCTTCACAAATAGTGGCAAAGGATTGGCAAATAGTTGCTAATCTTCGCAAAAACTTTCGCAAACATTCGCTCAAATGTCGCTAATATTGTTGCTAAAAACTCTGATTTATGCCAACATTCGTCAAAAAAGTTGGCGAATCCAAATTCGCAACGTTCGTAAGCATTGCCCCCCCCCCCTTCTCGCCGGCTGGATCCGCCCCTGGTTAAAATCAATGAGTTTTTAGAGAATGCCCTCATGTGGTTTAAAGGCTCTTTTTAATTGTTAACAGGCGTATTACTAAGTCGTTTGTAATGTTCTACCTTTCGAGCATGGTGCAGTTATAACTATTAGTTTATAATGTATAATGGTGCACTTTTTGGTAACTTAAATTCAATTTGACCAAAACTGTACTATCTATACCAAAACTGAACTATTCCTTTCACAGTTCTTTTTATTGGTTTCAGGTTTTCGTTGTTGTCTTTTTATATTAGAAAAAACAAATTTATTGGCATACTATACAATGTGTTTTAACTTTAATTAGCAAATATATGACATTTTCTAAAATAATAATGTTCTTGGTCCGTTAGCATGGCAATAGCCCCGGTGCTCACATCCACCACAAACTTTCAGGCCAATCTCTGACATATAGTGTGTGCCTTTTCAGTTTTTAGCCCATGGACTATACTGCTAATATGTTGGAATTATTGCCATGTTCGGTAAGATACATTCCAATTGTGTTGTAATGCGCATCCTCTAAAAATACATACATAGGGGATAACAAAATGACTTATCCATCACATTATGTGATCATTTCTTTTCCGTGTGGGGCGATGAGAAAAAATGTTTTTTTAAAGAATATGAAGAAGAAGAGCCGAAGCAGACAAAGATGTAGAATAAAGCAAATAAGGACAAGGGGATGAGGATGAACAGGAGGAAGAGGAGGAGGAGGAGGAGAGGAGGAAGAAGAAGAAGAATAAGGAAGAGAAGAATACGACGAGGAGAATGATGCTGCTGCTGATGATGAAAACAAATGAAAAGGAGGAGACGAAGAAGATAAAGGATAAGAAGGGAAAGAAGAATAAGAACAATAACAATAGCAACAGCAACAACAACAACAAAATTGGGATTACAATTTATTTCTACTCTAACTGGTACTTAAAAACAAATTATGCTCATGTTTTACTGAAATCAATGCTTTAACCCCTTTTAGGTTCGTAGGTTACTTCGCGATCATCACTGCATTCACGGCGGGTGGGTTTCTATTCGTCGGATCCCTACTCGACCACGATACCTACTCCGACATCGACCACCACGGCGAAGTCGAGGTCGGTGAGATCTTTTCATCCATGGGTGACATCATATTCGCGTACGCCGGGCAGTCGGTCTATCCTACCGTGCAGCACGACATGCGAAACCCCGAGGACTTCACGACCAGCGTTCTGCTAGGTTATGCAAGTGAGGAAATACACCCGGGGGGGGGGGGGCACTCACATATTAAGACATACGGGGTGTGCCGCTCTAGTGGGTAACTTTTTCACACAAAAATCTCTAAATATGGGTCCTATTTTTTTGTCCAAGACACCCCTTAATATGGGTCCGCTTTTTCAAAATTGTCCAGGTTTTTATCATGCAAACACCCGATAATTTTGAGAAATGGGCTTGACTTCGAGAAAAATCCGCCAAAATTACCCTTGAAAATTGGTAGGGGTTGCGAGGCTTCAGCGGCACATCCCCGTCAAAACCAAATCTGACTATCCCCCCCCCCCCCCCTTGGGGGGAAACACATCGAGATGAATATGGCCGATATCAATAAAAGCATGACATTTTATGGAGCGCCGATTGTCAACCTCCTTACCCCACGAAAAATATCCGTATTTTTGTAACCAAATGAACGTAAAAATCATGTCAACGGGAATTAAATTCTCATTTTCATTTTCATTGGTTTAATATTTTTCATTCATTTTGATGAAAAGTCAGACTACTAGTCTTTTGCATCTACTTTGCTCAGACAATTGCACTGGTAACCCGTGAAAAAGCGTGTCCGTAATACTCCATCAATCGTTTCGTATCTACTGTTGATAAAGTAGAAGCCCAAATTAAATTTCAGGGTCGATTTCTCGTTTACTTAAAAAAACTTTTAAGTTATTTCCCAAAGCACATTATTAAATTATAAATATGCTCCTTCCAATACAGTTACAGCGGTCATCTACTTCCCAGCCACCATCACTTGTCTCGTCATCTACGGAGAAGGCTATCAGGCGCTGCATGCCTCCAACATCCTGGATGTAGTGACGTCACACTTCATTACTGTTCCGTTCATCATCCTCATCATGTTCTACACGATTCCAGTCATCATCATCACATCAAATCCGTTCTTCCAAGACGCTGAAGATTTCTTCAATATTCCTTACGGTAGGGTCATTTACTTACATGTACATGTTACTCAACATATGTAAAATGAACGGCTTACTGATATATTTAAAGTTATGGAAGTTTCTGTCCTGGGAACCTAGTGACGAGTTATTCCATTAACCTAATATTTATTCATTGTATTCATTTGTTTACTTACATTTTCATTAATAATTGGTACATTTTCATTCGTTTGTTTATATATTTATTAATACATTCCTTCATTTGTTTATTTCCTTACGGCTCAAATGGTTAGTTTATTCTTTTGTCCATTCAATATGTACTTCATTTATTTATTCAAATATTAAATCATCTAATTCCTTATATTTGTATTATTTTATTTGTTTACTTTGTTTATTAATTTCGTCCGACAAGTCTACCATCATCCTAACCATGTCCTCGAAGACAATTCTAGTGGTCATCATCACCACCAAAGCGTATTACAGGCATCCCTATGTTCTGTTTCAACACCCCTAAGTTTCGACATCTCTATGTTCCGACACACCTATGTTTCCAAACCCCTATGTTCCGCTATCCCTATGTTCCGATACCTCTATGTTTCGACACCCCTATATTTCGACACCTCTATGTTTCGACACCTCAATGTTCCGCTATCCCAATGTTCCGCAATCCCTATGTTCCGCCATTACTATGTTCCGACACCCCTATGTTCCAACACTCCTATGTTCCAACACTCCTATGTTTCTGATAACCCCGTTATTCCGGCACTCCTATGTTCGGACACTCCCTAAGTTCTGACCCCCACTATATGTGCTGACACTCTATGTTCCGCCATCCCTGTTTTCTGACATCCCTATGTTTCGACACCCCTATGTTCCGAGACTCATATGTTTCCGATACCCCTACATTCTGCCAACCCTATGTTCACAACTCCCTATGTTCCGATAACCCCGTCATTCCGGCACTCCTATGTTCGGACACTCCCTATGTTCTGACCCCCACTATATGTGCTGCCACTCTATGTTCCGCCATCCCTATTTTCTGACATCCCTATGTTTCGACACCCCTATGTTCCGACACTCATATGTTTTCGATACCCCTACATTCTGCCAACCCTATGTTCACAACTCCTATGTTTCGGCACCCCGACATTCCGACACCCCTATGTTTCGACACCCCTACATTCCGGCACCCCTATGTTCCGCTATCCCTATATTCCGCCATCCCTATTTTCTGACACTCCTTTGTTCGGACACTCCCTATGTTCTGACACCCCTTTGTTCCGGCACCCCTATGTTTCGACACCCCTACATTCCGGCACCCCTATGTTCCGCTATCCCTAAATTCCGCCATCCCTATTTTCTGACACTCCTTTGTTTGGACACTCCCTATGTTCTGACACCCCTATGTTTTGACACCCCTACATTCCGGCACCTTTATGTTTTCGACACCCATATACATTCCGGCACCCCTATGTTCCCACACTCCCTATATTCCGGCATCCCTATTTTCTGACACTCCCGTGTTCGGACACTCCCTATGATTCGACACCCCTATGTTCCGCCGTCCCTATGTTCCGGCACCCCTATGTTCCGCCGTCCCTATGATCCGCCATCCCTATGTTCCGCCGTCCCTATTATCCGCCATCCCTATGTTTCGAAACATGTTCCGACACCCCTATGTTCCGCCGTCCCTATGTTTCGACACTCCTATTATCCGCTATCCCTAAATTCCGCCATCCCTATGTTTCGAAACATGTTCCGACACCCCTATGTTCCGCCGTCCCTATGTTTCGACACTCCTATTATCCGCTATCCCTAAATTCCGCCATCCCTATTTTCTGACACTCCTTTGTTTGGACACTCCCTATGTTCTGACACCCCTTTGTTCCGGCACCTCTATGTTTCGACACCCCTACATTCCGGCACCCCTATGTTCCCACACTCCCTATATTCCGCCATCCCTATTTTCTGACACTTCCGTGTTCGGACACTCCCTATGATTCGACACCCCTATGTTCCGCCGTCCCTATGTTCCGGCACCCCTATGTTCCGCCGTCCCTATGATCCGCTATCCCTATGTTCCGCCGTCCCTATTATCCGCCATCCCTATGTTTCGAAACCACTATGCTCCGGCACCCCTATGCTTCGCCATCCCTATGTTCCGGCACCCCTATGTTCCGCCGTCCCTATGTTCCGACACTCCTATTATCCGGCACCCCTATGCTTCGCCATCCCTATGTTCTGACACCACTATATGTTCTGACATCCCTAGGTTCCACCATCCCTATGTTCAGGCACCCCTATGTCCCGACACTCCACAAACACGATCACAAGAACTTTCGGGAAATAAACATACAGATGAATTTATTACAACATTTTTCGCCATTAGATTGTTCTAAAGTTCAGATCATGTCACAAAGTCATTGTTCTTATGTTTAAAAAATGTAAGCCTATTGACAAGGTTACCTACATTTTCTCAGGTTTCAAAAGTTTTGCAATCTTGATCACATAATTTCTTCACTTCTCAATTTGATTTTAGTGTTTACATGGAAGCGGTGTTTACTCCGTTCCTTGTACATACTCCTTCTCCTCTTCGTCGCCATGACTTTCCCGCACTTCACGATCTTCTTGCCGCTGATCGGTGGCCCGTTAGTAGCTGTCGTCAACTTTATCTTGCCCATCGTCATATATGCCAAGCTGGTACGGATGGAACCCCCGGCTAGTCCACCGGAAAGCATGTAAGTATTAAAAACACTGGCCCCCCCCCCCCTCCACCGAAAAAAAGGAGAGACAAAATTAAGAGAATGATAATAATAATATTTCTTTTTTTCTTGGGTAGCCCCATCAGTATTAATACGGCACAAAGCCTGTACAAATATTAATAACAAAATATGTTTTGCCTCCCCCCCCTCCGAAAAAAAAGAGAAGAAGAGATAAACAAAACGGGAAAAAGAAAGAAAATAGTTGTAACAATATGTCTTGTTTACTTAGGGTAGTCTCATCAGTATTAATACGGCACAGGCCTCTACAAACATTAATAAAGCGTCCATAGGTTTAATTGTGATACTCGACCGGGCCCAACACAGTTTTAGCCACATGCATGCTTTCATGGTATTTCGCCTTCTACCTCGTTGTACGCAAATGTAAATTTCATTTATTATTTCGCTCTCTTTTAAAATGTTTTGTTGTTGTTGTTTTATTTAAATTACAGTATTCCCGCGTGCCTTACAAACACCTGTCACGTGATCATCGTGCTCGTAGCCATCCTTGGAGCAGGAATGTCGTCTGGTGCTGCCGTCTACCATCTCGTTACAGGTCACAATGACGTATACCTACCGTGCTATTCTAATATAAGTAACTTCTACGATTTCGGGCTTTAACTTCTTATTAAATATTATACCACACACATGTAACCCCCTGTGCATATTGTATTTGTATTTAAAGAGAAGGTTGAGTTCTGGGAAGAGGTAAAGAATAATTTGTGAGCGTTATCATTGTTATTATGCAAGGATGGAAGAACATCAGATTAAACATCTTCCCTGAAAAGCATGGCTCTTCAAATGCCTTCATATTCTAAATATGACATGAAATATCGTAAAAATCGGAGGGTAGGTTTTTTTTCGCCATGTGCTCGTGTAGTCCCATATACATCATTCTGTGTACAGTGCTTGTAAATTTGCCAAGATTTGGTCAAATTTCTTATCATTTTGATGATTCCAGAACCTTGCAATACACACGAATACTTATATACTAGATGATCAACCTTTTCTGATAGATTCCACACCGTTTCTTTCACAATGCAATCACATGACCAGAACTCAACTTTATCTTTAACTGATCATTGTGATGGGGTAATTGGAAGAGTCTATATACTATGGTCTAGTTGGTGGCCAGATGCCAATATTGCCAATATTAATATTGATGGTATGGATATGGATATGGAAGTGGCTGCAATATTATGTAACTGTTTCCAGTGTTGGAAAAGCAATTCTTCCGTCAATTAGTGCCTATAAATTTGTTGTCATCATTATCTTGTCACAGTAGAAATAAATATGAATATATATTTCTTAATTTACTTAATCTGGGTGTTGTTGTTATTGTTTGTCAGATAATCTTTTAGGGGGATGGGTAATAAATAACGGATTGTATGGGAAATTGGGCTAAGGACGTATGGTAGATTTGAATTTGCAGTGGATTCGCCACTGATAAGGATTAATGACAAGGCGACTGAGCTTGCCCTTGAGTGAACCTCTTTAAAATCTTCCATGCTGACTTGTGTTTCCAATCATGTTACGTATTTGAATGAAACATTCTAAAAGTAATTGTGTGATAGCTACAGATATATATTTATATGAACATTTTGATTGTTAATGATATAGATTGTATTTATGGAACAAAATTATGTTTTTAAACTACGTAATAAGAAAAATCTTCGAAATGTTAACGGACCTTTTGTGTCAAAACCGACAACAAACCGGGCAAGAACTTACAGTTCGACGAATGGACATGACTCGATCAGTTTGGAGTCGGTTAGAGTATAGTGTAGAGGCTGAGGGCTAATAATTTGTCTAACCGATTAAACCGACGCTAGACCCGATTACACATTGAACAGGAATTTCAAAATTGACCAAGAATCGGTTGGTTTGTGACCGGTTTGGATATTATTTGTTATAGGGTGACTGAGGTATAAATAATAGTACTGTATAATGGTTATATCATATTGCAATAATGGTATTCTATGTTATAGTATTCATTTGGTGTACAAGTTAATATTAGTAATTGTATAAGGCTATAAACGCTATTCATATTGAGATTACATTTTCTTTCCTTCGATGGTTCGTTAAAGGGAAAGTCCACCCCAAAAATAAGTTTGTTTCGATAGAGGCAGAATAATAAGAAAATCAGGTGAGTGAAAGTTTGAGCAAATTCTGAATGAAAATAAGAAAGTTATGAATTATTGAAGTTGTGATAAATCAAATACAAATTGGCAACTCTGTGACTTATTATACGAGCTCTCCTCCATTTGCTTTGTGCATAATATTCCATAAAATCGTGTTTTCTTCGTTATTGATGACGGAATATATATTTGTTCCTTGCAGGGGGAGTATAGAAACATATTTGCAATTATTATATTTAGGGTGCATGTATGGTTGAAATTTTTCTTGAGGGAAAATGAAAATTTTAGATTTTTTTAGTACTAAGCAAATCGAAGTTGAGCTCGCATTTTACGTCATAGAGTTGCCAATTTGTGTTTGATTGATCACAACTTAAAAAATCCTAACTTCCTTATTTTTAATCGGAATTTGCTCAAACTTTCACTGACTTGTTTCTCTCATTTTTCTACTCCTATTAAAACTAACTTAATTTCAGGGTGGACTTCCCCTTTAAAACACTCATTGGAATTTACTAGTTTTAGTATTGATAATTAGTTTTAATATCAATTTTAATATTAGTATTTTTTCTTTTTCTTTCTTTCTTCCTTTTTTTCTTCTTCTTCTTCCTATTTTTAATAAATATTTTGTTCTATAGTAATCCACACATTTCTACAAGCTCTGCTTTTCAGTGGATTTCTCACTTTCTTTTAAAATTCGACTTAATATATGAAGATTTATGATAAGGTGCAATAATAATGAACACAAAATTTATTTATTTCATGATGTATTTCAATAAGGTCTACAATACCACGATCAACAGTACTGTATCTTATCATGCATTGTATCTATCTGTAAAAAAATGAATTGTAAGTTACTGTTTATTGTTAAGATATTATTGATTGAAGTAGGCCCGCTGAGTATGGCAATGGGTACGCCGGTGACGTCAGGGGCATCATGTGCATGTAGCCACTGTTATGGTCCTTTAGCGGATCCATGGATACAGAGGAACATGCCCCTGCCCCCCCCCCCACGTTTAAAAGATCAAGCAAGGGAGTCCAAGTAAATAATAAGAAGAAATTGCCCTTGTACACAAAAATATGATTTTCCGCTTTTAAAACGATTGACTTTTTAAAATACGGTCTATATTGCTGCAATTAACTGTATCTAATATTGTATTGTATTTACCTAAACAAAATTATTTGTAAGTTACTATGGTAAAGTTAGTATCGCTTGAATGAGAAACCTATAATTTTGGGGAGATGGAATTAGACGTAACTTATTTATGGTATACATTGTGTGGTATGAATTTAACACGCTGAATGTCATAGTCGAACGTGCTATAGATTATTTAAAGTGTATTGATAATTTCTAAATTGGAGAGTGAATTACAATGATGTCTTTTACAAGTATTCGACTATAACCTTGCAAGTGAATTTGCCTAGAAATATGAAAATTAAATTCAATTGTGATATTGATTTGATAGATTCAGTATGATTTTTTGGTGGTGTTCTACTTCTAGCCATGGCGAAATTTGCTTCATAATTTATGTTAACCGTCCTGAACTTACGTTTCCATCCCTCCTCCTTCTATCCCCTCTCCTTCATATCTCTCTCTCTCTCTCTCTTACCTCTCTATCGATCTCTCTCTCTCTCAGTTCTTTTCTCTCTCTGAACCCCACTCTCATTCACTTCTCTACCTATCTCTCTCACTCTCTCTCTCTCTTACCTCTCTATCGATCTTTCTCTCTCTGATCCCCACATCATTCACTTCTCTCTCTCTCTCTCTCTCTCTCGCTCTTTCTCTCTCACACACACACACACACACACACTCTCTCTCTCTCTCTTTCTCACACACACACACACTCTCTCTCTCTCTCTCTCTCTCCCTCCCCCTCTCTCCCAATATTATTATATATATAATTTAAATATATCCGTCTCTTGTCTTCTTCTCCCTCCTTTTTCACCCCCCCCCCCCCACACACGCACACACACCTTTTCTTCAACAACATGATCGTGACTACTTTCGATTAAATCATCTCAGGCGCAATTTCAATATTCCATGGTTTAACATCAACACAAAGAATCTCATGTACTGATTGTTATAATCTTATAACTTTAGATGTATGATAATGACATAGTATATACAAAAACAAGGAGTCTCTAGCTTGAGGTGACGAAAGAGAGAAAGGGGCTTATAGGAAGAGAAGGGACAGAGAAGAACCTGGGAGGAAGACATTTACATCCATGATAGTTTGGGAGGAGAACATATTATCAAGTCAAGCTGTGCATGTTATAAATTGTCTAAATATAAAAAATACTATGCTGTATACCGTCACAGAGTGTGTGTGAAATTGATTTTGTACAGACGTGTATCAATCAGATATGATTATTTACGTCTGGGGACCATAATAACATAATTTTGTTTGTGTCTGATCACGCACGGCAGTTTTATCTTTTAATGTTTATGATAGTGAGAAGAACATGACACTCAAACGTGAAACCAAAATAGAGAACCTATTATTAGTGGTAATTATATGTGCCGTGCCACTGTCAGTTCGTAAGGTCATTAATCTTTGAAAAAGTGTTTACTTATAGTATACAGGGTTGATAGCAGGCACGTATGTCGTTTTAAAGGTGAAATTCAAAGAAAATCACAAATATGTCAACTAATGTA
The DNA here is from genome assembly GCA_035222895.1 of Strongylocentrotus droebachiensis. Classification (NCBI taxonomy): domain Eukaryota; kingdom Metazoa; phylum Echinodermata; class Echinoidea; order Camarodonta; family Strongylocentrotidae; genus Strongylocentrotus; species Strongylocentrotus droebachiensis. The sequence continues at coordinate 2,135 of JAVYIG010018445.1, read as the reverse complement.
TCACTAGCAACTGGTAAGCTAACATATGGCCATCGTACAAGTTTTAGGTCAACTACATATCGAGTAATTTATAAAAATAAAAGTACAACCACCTCCATAGCAGCTGGGATATACTTACGGGAGATTCGCCGGAAAAATAACGATGTTTTAATGACGTCACTATATGGACCAATACTGCCCAAGCAGACGACATCCCATAAAGAATGAACATAATTGCAAAGCTATTATTTGTCAAATTATAATGAGTTTAGTTTATATAAATGTAATGGCATGTCAAACCAGGCGCGCCGGAAGCAGTTTGGGATTGGGGGGGGGGGGCAAACATTCCAGGGGGCTCACCTTCCAGGGGCAGTGACGTAATGAGAAAAAAACGTTCGGAAGGAAGGGGGGAGGCAGACGAAAAATCTGCATCCCCACCAGTCTTACACGTTACATGCAGGTCCCGCGGAACGTTTTTCAAAGTGGAGTATTAACGATCAGGTAGAGCTGAGCCCCCGGAAGCTCTGGGGTTTTAGGTATTTAATTACGGTTAGATGTGCATCCAGGGGCCCGCCTATGGGCCCTTGGTGGGGTCAAGGGGGCAGAGCCCCCGGATGCTCAGGGGTTTTTGGTATTTAATTACGGTCAGATGAGCATTTTTGTTATACCTTATTTGTGACATTGGCAGGTCACTTATTTTCTTCTCTCCGTCTTTCTTTCCTTTTCTCTTTAACATACTTTTTTCAAAAAGTGAGGGGGGGTGGGGGGGGGGGGGGGCTCGAGCCCAGCCACTTCGTAGACCATGACATAAAGGCTTCTAAATAAGCGTATTTTCCGCCCGACTGTAACTTTGAATTTCTTATTTTCCAACAAACGCATAAAAAGGTATGACTTACAACAAAAATGGAGACAAAATACCGGAAAATCATGTCATAACAGCAACATTTGTAAATCACTGGTATCGAATAAGAAACACACCCCCCCCCCCATCTGTACGACCGCTTTCAGGGGCTCATGTCTTCTCACCCCTATAACAACAAAAAAACAGACACGCTTTCCCATTCTCGACACAATATGTCCACGATATGCGCGTATCGCTATTATAATGACCTCCAAATACATGTATAGGTGACATGCGCAATGTTTATGAAATTTAATTCCTGTGAACTTTCCTTTTCTTTGAATGGAATTGTATATGTGATTTCATTCAGGTTTTTATTATTGTTATGTTCTTTTGGGTTAAAAATTCAAACCATGTTTACTCCTTTACTGCTTTTTTTTTTGGAGGGGGGGGGGGGCGTTTTTGGGGGGCAAAAATGCGTTTTGCCCCCCCCCCATTTTTTTGTTTGGGGTGGCCACTGCACCCCCTGCCCCCCCCCCCCACTTCCCCACTTCCGGCGCCTATGTGTCAAACCATTCAAAAGGGGATATGACCGGGTTCTGATAACTAAAATCTTTTGCTTGTAAATACACAGGATAGAGGTTAATTAACAATCAAAGAAACCAGACTTTCAAATTGAAAACCCCCCGGAATGATACTAAGGACGGCATTTGTTCCCTCTTGGAACGCCGAACATACAGCGGTGTGTTCAGCTGAATATACAATGGCGTCTTATTTTGTTTACAAGCGACAAATTCCTTTATTTTTTGTATCGCTGCATTTGTCATCAAAATAAAACCATGCGCGGGGTTTAAAGTGAGGCAATAGATTATACATTTAGCCTGACGGTAGCGAAGTAAAAGAAAGAACTCAAGAAAAGATGAAAACACAGGCACTGAAAATGTGTGAGATGTCATGGGACATCGTCTGCTTGTGCAAATCATGTCCATACTGTGATCTCACACATCTCATCAGCGTTCGGAGAGCTCTTCAGGTGCTATGCCGGGGCTGTATTTAAGCATTGTGTAATTTATAATAATCATTACTTCGAATGTTTCCAAGCATTGAATTTTGATAACCTTGTCGAATCAAAGTTTCAACTTTGCAAAAATGAACATAAAATTAGTTATTAAATTTAATGAATATCTACTTTAAAGTCAACCAGTGGGTCGGAACGGGACCAAAACCATGACCATAAGATTTCCAACAAGGACAAAAGGATACGACCGAATTTTGTACAGTTAGGACAAGCTTTTGATACGAATAATGGGGAAGT
>JAVYIG010018444.1:0-19814 GCA_035222895.1 Strongylocentrotus droebachiensis | reverse complement strand
GCTTTAGTAAGAAAGACTTTTTAATTCAATAACCTAATCTTTTTTCTATTCAATGAGGGAAAATCATAGCTTAGAAGGTAAAAATTATATTTGATAAAAAATATATAACAGGGGAATAATTGTAAATCATTTATTTAAAAATACTAAAATGTAGCAGTTGACAAATGTGAAGCCTTCAGCCCAAAAGAGCACCAACTTATTTGTGCAATTTTGTGATCTTGACAATTGTAGTACAAGGAAAATGCACTGTAGCAGGTGAATGAAATGCATCTTCACCACACACACCTGGGAAGGAAGCATCTGTGAATTTGAAGACATTCAGTTCATAAAGAACTTTGCATAGTACGTCACGGTTATCAATAAAATGGAAATGTCTATGTCGTGCTCAAAAAACTACATTATTCTTGCTTTATACCTCTCTCTAATACATTTTGGTGGGGAATCTTGTAGATTATTGGGCAAGAATACAATAAATCTCCCAGGTTATTTCATGGAGTTAGGTTTCCTTTAAGTCCTATTATAATCGTCTACTTATTATGTAGTCTCATTGTTCTATGCATCAGCTCTAATTAATATACCAAATGTTAAACCATTTTGTGCACTGTCAGTCATATTTTGACATTTTAAGGCAATCTCAGAACTTGAAATGTGATGAAATACATATTGAATTTCTGTTCTACATGAATATAACTTCTCAAGAAAATCAAGACTGAACAAATTCTCTCTAACTATTATCTGATGGGTGAATTATACTTGCTCTCTGAATGTTTTGTCTAATTACTCTCTTTCTTCGCTATTTAAGCCATCAGATCAGTATCCAAGCCAGCATATCTCTTTCATAGTAGACTCTGTGATGTCATCATCCAAAATACTTCTGCATAATTCCTTACTGCTTATGAATGTTTGATATATTTTTCTTTTTCCATTTTTTTCTCTCCAGATAAAGATGGCCACTAACAGCAACCACCCGTTTAACCCATCAAACCTGGTCGTCAAGGATTACATTCCCAACTCCATGACCAATGTTGGCATTCTGAGCATTGCATTACCCGGTTTCGCCATCATCTTCATCACAGTGTGGCTTCTGACTGCTAAGGACTTCCATGGACGTCCCATCCCCTTGGGCCAGAGGGCAATGCTGGCTTGGTTTGGTCTGTGTGGTATGATACATTGTATCCTGGAAGGCTATTTCAGTGTTTTCTACGAGACCATCCCCAGCAAGACGGATTTCCTGGGTCAGATCTGTAAGTTTAGGGTTTCAAATTCCATTGAATTATTTTGATTTTGATTTTTCAATCAGTTCTTTTATGTGATACCATCCAGGCATCCAGAATTAAATTACCTACCGGTATGCACCAATATTGAAAGTACCGGTACCACTTTTGTAGAGACATATGTGATTGCAGCAAATTATACATGGTACATGTACTATAATTTTAATTTATTAAGGCCAACATGTAATATTAGACATAATCATGTGCTTAGTTTTGATGTGAAAAATCATTTTCAAGTACCGGTAGTGATATCCCCTCTTACATTGCCTGATTTCATTAATCCCCCTTTTTCTATTATCTTCTCTTATTCTTCAGGGAAGGAATATGGGAAAGGAGACAGCCGTTATGTGATGTAAGTATTTACTAGTTGTAGGTTGCCAAAATTTTGCTAATCTTCCCTTTTATGATCAAGGCATGAATAGTCCAGCTGCACAGAAAGTTGCACTGACAAGTGAATTTGCCTTTTGTACCTTTCTGATGGTGATATTTTATTTTGTATAGAATTAAACTGCATGTCCATTGAATGGTCAAGACTGCAAATAAGTGAATACCTGCCAAACAATGCTCATTTTTTCCAGTGTTTATTCAGATCAATTCACGAAAGTTTATCTTAGTATCATTTGGTAAGAAACAAAGTATCTGAGTAACGAGCTAAGAAAGATAATGATACTAAGCCAGTTCCCCTGATCTGACTTCTAATGAGTTTTATATTAAGATGGCTTTTGATAGTTTGTTATATTTTGACAATCCAAACAACTGATTTACTGCAGGTTAAAGCATACATGATTACTTAAAGCAATATCTTTGGAAATTCTGTCCCTTCGCCAGAACTAGATTGTCTGGTCAGAGCCAAAGGGCATTAACTCTGTGTTAAAGTATATAAGTTAATGCCCTTGTGGCTCCAAACAGACAATATATTAGCTTAAACATGGAAAGCTTTAGCCTTGTACAAATAAAAATCTGTAGCATCTGAGGATAGTGAACATTAATCTGGAATGCTGACTTTTGACCTATTTTGCACTATATGTATCTTGTATTCTGTTTTCAGTGGTGATAACTGCACTGTATGTGTAGAATCTGTGACAGCCTGGCTGGAGGGACCTGCCTGTTTCCTCATCATTCTCACCTACCTAAAACGATCTCCGAGCAGATATATCCTTCAGCTCTTGGTTTCCACTGGCCAGCTCTATGGTATGAAATGCTTTCAATGTTCCAATCCAAAAGTTTGTTTTTATGCCTCCGCTACAAAGTAGCCGGATGTATTATGTTTTCATGTTGTCTGTACGTCCCGTTCTCGTGATCGCATTATCTCAAGAACTGATTGATGGATTCCCGCCTAATTTAAAGGGATAGTTGAGTTCTGTTGCAGAGGGCGCTACACAAAATAATTTTGTTGTGAGATAATGAAAAACTGAGTGTCAAATTTGAAAGAACATAATATTTAAATGACAAAATCATCTTTGTTTGATCAAAATCGGTTCAGAGACGGCTGAAATATAACGATTTCTAATACTTGTGTACCACCACAAATATTAGGTATTTTGACAAATTTGAAAAAACCGTTGAAAAATTAAATAACGCCTTTACGTCGGATTTCAGCCAACGCCGATGTTGGATTTTTTGTTGGCATTTTCGTGTTGCTTATATTACGCACAACCAGACGGCCCATGTATTGTTATTTTTAATTAAATAATTAATTAACGGTCACCCTATTTTTTGAAAGTGGAGCTGAATAAGTATGCTCGTATTGGCTAAATTTCACATATTTTAGGGTCTAAAGTTACCTTCATAGCAATTTTAGGTTCTAAAAGGGCACTAGAAATGTCATAGATAAGAATAAGAGCAATAACCATGCACTTTGAAGGCATTTGCGGTCTGAAAACAGAACTCAACTATCCCTTTAAGTCTGTGTATGTTTCTTGCAGATCCAATGAACTGATTAGATTTGGGGGTCTTGAGGTCAAAAGTCAAAGGTCATTGGGCTGGTAATAGAACTGATGGATGGATTACTATCAAATTTTGGATATGTATGTATCTTGCAGAGCCAATGAACTGATTAGTTTTAGGGTCATGAGGTCAAAGATCAAAAGGTCATACATGTATATGAATAATGGCTTGTAATCACGATATTCTGAGAACTTGTTAATGGATTACAATCAATCAAACTTGAATTTGAATAATTGCTTCTGTTTTGGTTTGTAAAACCGCTCTATGGCGGAGGCATCATTTTCGACTGCAAGCAGTCGTAGATCAATCTACTTTTTTTTCTTTTTTTAATTAGCTCTCAGAAACTTGTCTTTATGAATGCTAGTGGGTTTTCCCCAAATAGTATAAAGATTTCCTGCTTACTCTCATATTTTGTTAATACTGGAAACCTTTATTGATATGTGCATGCCTTAGAAGGCAATAATCAGTTACTTTAACTTATATACCTATTATTTCTCTTCGCAAAATGTGTTCATTGCAGGTACTATCATTTTCTTCATGACCGAGTTCCGCGATGGTCTTGCCCATTGCAAGTATGGTGACCCTCTCTACTTCTGGTTCTACTTCATTGGCATGAATGCTCCTTGGGTCGTTGTACCAATCCTGAACATGATTTATAGCTTCCGTCATTTGTCTGCTGCTCAAACCTGTTTGGACCAATCCTCTCAACCGGCATCGGCCAAGAAAGCACCTGGCAATAAAAAGAAGAAGTATTAATGATAATAATGATAAGGTGAATTTTGAACGCTCCAAATACTATGTTTCTAGGCGATATGGTGCCGTTGTCCTAGCATCCATTAGGATGTACCCCTGTATTTTGAAGCCTGGAGCAATGGTTGCTGGAGCACCTGTGGAAGCACCATTATTGAAATTACTTTTGAGATTTTAGATTTTAGATTTTAAATAGGAGTAAAATTGAACAAGACAAATTATAAAATATATGAATTGAAATAAGAATTACTTTTCCTTTGATTTGAAGTGACCAAATGTGCTGGATATGCCTAAATATGCATATTAGTGTTTAAATGTAGGTATTGATAAAGTCATTGGGGAATAAAGGAAATTTGATTGAGAGAATTATTCAGACTTTTATGATATAAGAAACTGTAGTAATAAAATCTTGGTAGATATTTGCTGTGCAAACTTTTATTCTTTATTGAAAATTAATAATATACTGAGGATATTATGTATAACCACAGTGCATGCTTGCTCTGAATGCAAAGGATCCTGCACATGCATGCCAAAACACCACAGAGTCATGTTTTTAAAGTGTAAAAATATCAGGTTACCATTTCAGGGTATATTTTCTCATGAATTATATGACACTTGTCAATACAAAGATTTTTACAAACTTTATTTGTCCGAATTCCTGTCTGTAGAATTGTTGTTTTCTACTTTTATGAAGTCAGTTTAAAGCAACAAATGAAGGTTCCTTAATATGCAAATACATGTTCTGTGGGCAGATGCAATTTGTTTTAAAAGAGCATTTCATACATGTGAAGTAAAATATGTTTTAAAATGACAAGACTTGTATCTGCTACTGTACATCCATACAACCATTCTAGTTTGACTTTCCATCGTGTTCTATACTCATTTTGTCTCTGAACGACATGCCAGTCTCAGTGTGCAGATTTTAGGGGCAGACTCCATAGCAATTTGTTGTATTTATTCAAATAAGAGTTGTTTCTTTCCATTTTTCCACAAATATGCAATTACTGTTTCATTCATAGATCTTTAGGAATTTTTAAAAAAAAATGTTACACTACAGTATCTTGTAAAACAAAACAAAACAAAAATATTCCCAGAGATCCAATATAATATTGGACTTGAGTTGTCTCGTGACTTTCCTAGAGCTAAATAGCTCCTCATATCCTTCTGTTTATTCCTGGGTAGTTTCAACACATCCTTCTAACGGCAAACTCAGCGGACTGTGAGAATTGTCCATGAACATGTTTTATGTATTGTACTTTCATGCCCTTTGTGAGTGGTCTTGTGCAATCTGCGTTTTGTAGTTTAGATGTGATGCCAGTAAACAACAATTTCAAGCAATTATCTTTCTGAGTGTTCAGATGTCAGCTCTGTACGAGTTGCATAACAGAGGGCCGTTCGTGTACCTACCTGTATACTTGAGGCCGTTTTCAGGCTGGCCCTTTATGGTAAGACGATAGTCTTTCACATGAATATGAGAAAAGGACATTCAATTTCAATAACAGCATTTCAAATACTCACATGTATACACTTCATATGTGTAAAGTGTACATAGAATTTTGTTCTTTTTGTTTTGTATAACATGAAATCTGTGGCTGTAGGCTAATCAAATTATTTGGTAGTTTTGTCACTTGGAATATTTTTATTTCACCTCTATATAAAAAAAGAACAAGTTTTAAGTTTCTATCACATTTGCAAAGAAGATCAGTTTGATTTTTTATTTTTTTTATTTGTGGAATTATGCACTTCCTATTTTTACTGAGGAATACACACAGAATGCTTTACTTAGACATACTGTACCGGTACATGCAATCTCTTCCATTGATAATGACCGGTCATTAGTAAAATCATGTTATAAAACATCATTTAATAAAACAAATAAGCATAATCTTATAAAACAAATAATACACATCACTTTGTTCGGGCATTAGTAAAATTACCCACACTCGGTACCTTCAAAACAGTCCAAACGCCCTCGGCTATCGCCGCCTCGGGCATGTTGGACTGTTACAAAGGTACTTTGTGTAAGTAATTCTTCATAATGCCCTCACTGCTGTGTATTACTTTTATACTGGTGCATAAATAAACCTCTTAGATTGGATTGTATCTTTTCAAACAATACATGTATGTAATTTGTGAGAAATGCTGCATCCGGTGTTAATTGAGTTTGTTTAGCTGTGGTGATTAAATTTGTAATCTTTTAAAAAATAATCATTGTGTTTTACTTGATTTTTGTTCAGAATTTCTTCTTGTTTGTTCATAATTATTGGAGGTAGATGTATGATTCAATATTTTTTAGTGAAAATCTTAAACTGCTTAAAAACAAAGGATTGGAAAGTGCTAACAAAGTCATGTATAAACTGAAGGAGAAATGTATCCTTATTTTCCATCAGATAGTATGTTATGACTACTTGAAGGTGATCAAATGCAGGTCATACACATTTTAAAATTTACGACTTTTGATGCAAGAGGTCCTAGGTAGAAATTGCACTTAATCATACATGTGCATGTAAATAATAAATCTGGATTTATATAGTGCTAAATATGGAAGTATTCCTACCGCTATGGTCACCATGAGGGCATATGGCAATTTCTATCACAAAGGATTTTGTCATCATACCAGTTCCCCATTTCTCTCCTGGGTACGAAGCGGTAAATGTAGATTGATGTCTTGCCAAAGGACATTATTGCCATGTAAGGGATCGAAACCATGACCTTTGCATCAGTCAAGTGCTTAAACCACTTGACTACGACACCTTATCATTCGTGTGATACTTCTGGGTAATTGTGACATTCATGTATTGACGGCTAAACTTGATGAACAAAATATAGGAATGTCCCTAGTCCAATGCGTGTGTAATTGGGTTTCTACAGACGTCTATCAATCAGATATGATTATTTACATCTGGGGACCGACGTTAAGTTTCACAACACCATCAAAAAGATACGACTCAATTTCGAACCAAGTCACCCTAGCCAGTTTATAGGCGAAGACAGTAAGCGGACCTGAGTAAATGCTGCGAGACCAACTCACATCTCCCTATATCTGTCTATGTCTTATCAGTTCCATTTGCTCTCTACACATACCTTCAGTATATCATTCATACACTGTTACAGCTTTCTCACATAACCTCCTTTTGGACCTCATTCCTGCATAATGATATGCCTTTCTTCATTCCTGCATAAATGCATATTCATATGTACACAGTGGCGTACCCAGGATTTTTTCAAGGGGGGGGGGGGGGGGGGGTTTAAAATTGGCCCAAAATTTCGCAACGACTCAGGGGGGGGGGGGGGAGGGGGTAAGGCACCTTTTTTAGGTCAGCCTTTGGGATAACTTGTATGTACACAATATCACCACTATGCCATTTCCAACTCCTTCACATTGTGGGACTCCACTTTGAAAAAAAATTCACAAGGGATCCACCTTGGAATTATTTGGGTGTGTATGCATGGTCCATCTGTTAAAGTTAGAAATATAGGGGGCCAAGAGTTGGAAGACCTGTGTGTACCAGGTGCATGTTGGTCTCATTCCCAAATACAGTGAAACCTGTCTATAAAGACCACCCAAGAAAGAAAGAAAGAAAGAAAATTGGTCTTTATAGTTTATAGGCAGGTGGTCTTTATGTACAGGTTCCTTCAGTACATGTTTCAATGAGAAACCATTTTTCAGGGAAACAAAAATACAGGTAGGTATGTGCAAATGTTTACAAAAGGGGGGGAAAAGTTATTGCATTTTGAATAATCAGCTCTTTATTACATATTTAAAGGCTTGAACACCGTAAACTTACATTAACCATAAAGAAAATATTAAAAAATGAGTTAACTGGACCTAATTTACATTGTTTCTTTGAGTACATGTCATTTAATTTTTGGTACATTTTCTTCATTTCCATTCAACATCTATGCACACATGTAAATTATCGAATCTGTAAAATAAAGATAACAATACACATACATGAATGTAATGCATTTCAATATACATGTATATTCACTCCACTTTAGATTATCATTGTATGTAAATTATTATTATGTGACTGGGTCTCTAATATGCCTCTGCCTATTACCTTTAGAATGTGACCTCACAAACCCCCACAAAAATTATTTAATCTTTACATGTATCATGGATAGTAAGTCCATGCATGTTTATACATGTACTTGAGCCCATTATGGTTGACATTAGTTCGATATATGTTAAGTTATCACATATTTTCTTGGAATTTTACACTTTCATGACCCTGTGATCTTTCACCTATGACCTATTACATGTACATTCATAAACAAATCAGTTCTTCCTTGCATCCATTACATATTTCATAAAGGTTTGGTCTGCATTGCTTCAATGTTTTTCAAATTATTGAGGTAACAAGATTTTCTGGTATTTTTAAACACTTTCATGACCTTGTGACCTTTGATCCTTTACACCAAAAATCTACCGGTAATCAGTTTAACATTGCATGCTCATTCATGAATACTTCATCCAAGTTTGAAGGTAGAAATGCTATTCAAGCTCTGTGACCTCTGACCTTAAGCCTTATCCACCCAAATATCAACAGTTTATCCTTCCATGATCATACATATGTCATATGTGAATTGCTTTCACACTTATCAAGTCATCGCAGTAATGAGCTGTTTTCTTGCATTTTTAAACACTTTTATGACCATGCATTAAAGGCATGTAACCTTTGACCTATGACCTCTGCCACCTGAAATCTAGTCAGTCCATCCTTACAAGCTAATACATACTTAATGCAAGTTTGGTACGAATTGCTTAACACTTTTCAAGTTATCATTTTTATGACCCTGCGACACTTGACCGCGTCCACCCAAAATATATTCAGTTCACCTTTGCATGGTCACACATACTTGATCCGAGTTGGTTAGAATCCATGTGATGGTTCTTGAGTTATCACGGTAACAAAAAGTGGGATGGACGGACAGACAACCTGAAAACATAATGTCTCCGACACCACCGCCAGAGGCGTAGGCATAAAAATATGCTTGTGTGGTACTTCTAATTTAGTGAAGTACAAGCCAACCATAATTACATCATGTCACAATTGCTTCCTAACAATAATTCACATAAAATATTATTACCCGTTAATTAGTAAAAACCAACTTATAATCTTTGATGACTCTTAGAAGCATTAGAACAGTACAAGCTTACTGTAACTACCAGTATACAAAATATTTATTTAAAAAATCTCTAATACCATTGTTACAAATCATACCAGCTGCACATGCATGGTGTTGATGGAACAGCTGTACATTAACTTGCCCCTAGCACTTTGAGTTTTAAAAGTTGTTATCATATATCTTCAACAGCTGAATTGTTGATTTCAAAATGAGATTTTCCCAAATGAAATTTGGAGATAATACAAGTTTCTTCTATGAGCTTTCAGACTTTATGAATACTGAAGCTTATTTATACATGCCGTTGTAAACCAGGGTACTGCACTTCACATACACATGGATAAGTGAGTACGGTATTAAAGCGAAGAACCTGGTTCACTCGGCTCCTTTGTTCATTCCCCCTTGCAACTAATTTTGTAAACAAAAACCAGAGCGGTTTACAACGGCATATGTGAACAAACATTTATAGATCTCTTGATACAACAAAGAGATATTTTCACTTGTACGACTGACAAAAGTGACAAAAACCCTGGTGAAATGTATGAAAATAAGGACTACCGGTAAACTGAAGATGGTATGTGAAATTAGGTTACATGTAGGTATGCACTACCTACTGAAAATAATGTTAGCAATAATAACTGCATCAGCACCCAATTTCCATGCCATATTTTTGTTTTGCTCTGTTTTTCTTTCATGCATAGTGACATTTTGTTGACATATTTTTTTTTCTTCATCCAGAAATTGGATTTTAAATTAGGAAATTATGCCCTAAAATCTAATGAGCAGTTTGATGAGATGAAGGTGGAGATACCGCGTTGGTATTAAATGAATCAGGTTGTTTATTTTCCAAAGACTTGCTGGTACTTGCATAATCTGAACTTCTATCAACATAGGGGAGCTGGGAGCTGGTGTGAGAATTCTGTGTTACAATGGCCTTGCTGTGTTGGACTTTGGCTTGTATCTCCTCACTGTCTGGCATGCCCATGGCATGAAGCCTACAATGCTCTGTCAGATCTTCCTTAGAATTGAAACTGATGCCACAGATATGACAATGACAATGGGTAGTGAGATGGATCACCATCAGGTTTTCATCCATAAAACCCTGGCCACAGACCCCACAGTTGAAACGATGCTTGATGTGCGAACGAACGTGCTTCTCTGCATGCTTTTTACGACTGAACATCTTACCGCATTCACCACAATCGTAGGGTTTGCGGCCTGTATGCTGTCTCATGTGCTGCAAGAGATCCTGGTGACGGATAAAGGCTTTATCACATTCTAGACAGACAAAGGGTCTCTCACCTGTGTGCTGACGTTCATGTTCAACCAGGTTGGACTTCTGCGCAAAGGCGCGCTCACACTGTTGACATTTGAAAGGCAGTTCACCGGTATGCGTTCGCATGTGAGTGGTCAATATTGACTTTTGCCGAAAAGACTTTGCACAAGCCCCACATTTAAATGGAGCCTCCCCAGTGTGGCTGCGGATGTGAACAACCAAGTTAGATTTTTGAGCAAATGCCTTTTCACATTCTGGACACCTGTAGGGCTTTTCACCTGTATGGACACGAATATGCTCCACTAGATTGGACTTCTGTGTAAATGCCTTTGGGCAGAGATGACATTTATAAGGCATCTCTCGGGTGTGGGTGCGGACGTGGGTCACAAGAATAGATTTCTGACGAAATGCCTTATCGCAAAAATCGCATTTGAATGGAAGTTCACCTGTATGCATCCGCATATGAACAATCAGATTTGACTTTTGACGAAAGGCTCGTTTACATACATCACACTTGAAAGGCCTGTCAGCAGTATGCATGCGGATGTGCTTTGCAAGCTGGCTACGGTGGACAACATGCCCACACTGAATACACGTAAATCCAGAAGGTTCCATGGACATGAAAGCATGAATAGCTGCAAGCTCTTCTTCAGCTTTCTGGTCTTTGGCATGCTTGTTCTCCGTGGAATCACAATTTTTGACATCATCCTCTGACTTGGATACTGTATGAGGTTTGGAGTTCTTAGTCCATGAGAGAGGAACAAAGTTGCTCACCACTTCCTCTTCAGCCAAATCCAAAGGCAGAGTCTCTTCTTTACTTTTAACTTTGGGTTTACTCGGAGGGATTGGAGATTTCTCATCTGGCCATTCCTGGTCATGTGCATCAACCTGAAACAGAAATTGCAAATATTTTTTATTTTTATTAGGCAAGATATCAAGCTAGGAATTTAGTATCTACATCCAAGTTATTAATGTCATTATTTTTAGCCGTCGTTGCAATTTACTAAAATATTTTACACTTGTGTTAACAATATACTGTATACAAACTACACATGCGTTGAAATGATAACCTCCTTCAACTTCAATTTTATGAGGCTACAAAGCCGCTACATGTACATATATTTGGTTTAGAGGTTTAGAGTTATAGGTCTAAGTATAGTATTGGGTTCAACATCAAGGTTGGGACTTTGATTACGGTAGAGAACAGACTGTGGACAGTGGAGCATGTGTCATAATCATAGAACCTAATTTCATATCTGATTTCAGAGTAAATATACAAGTATACTTCTACAAATTATATCTTAGGGCCACTGTCAATGCAGATACATCAGAAATCTGTTAATCTTACAAAATCTAAATATTGTTGTACTGTGCTACGACAAGCTTTGGCTGTTTGTATGATCAGTATTGTGTTGACCTCCTGAAAAAAACTTGTTAATATACACATTTTAATGAAGTAAATAACATACTTTTACAACGTGCTGGTGTGAGTCACTTTCCTCCTTAAAGGTAGTTTCATTTTTGGGTTGAAATTGATGTTCTCCCCATGGCACCACATAGGGCATGCCAGATGAATGTGTATGCTGTGCTGCAGGTGCTCTGGTCTGGGGAATGTGTTCCACATGTGCCAAAGATCCAACATTAGTCTGAGCAGGTCTTCCTGTATATTCCCCTGTTGATATCCTGTATGAAGGGTGGTCACTATGATTGAATGCCGGGTGAGGGGGATCCATGTTGGCTATGTGATGAAGAAACTTTGCGACGTCAGTATCATCAAATAATCTCAGTCTACAACATTGGAAATCTGTGTAAAAAAAGAAAGACATGTCACAAAATTTACATGTTGGTCTAGTGACTCGTCTACCATCTGAGTAAATTTTGTTCTGCCCCACACACTCCCTTTAAATCACTTTCAAAGTGGGGCTTACGATGGCCGGATTTGGTTTGGATGATCGGCTGCCCGACAATGGCGCCCACGAAAAATCTCCTACTTAACTCGAAATTGGTCACTGTCGCACAACTTTCTGCACTTCCGGGTTCTGTTAGCACATGCACTAACATGCACAGCCAGATGTAGATGCCTATTGTGACACAACTACGTGTGCTGGTGCAATGAATTTAGTATGTGTGAAGAGGAGCTCTTCCATGCTCCAATGCAGCGAATTTGCAAATGACACACTTGCCAATGTGCAAGAGGTAATTATACATTACCCTTGCCATGCGGAAGCGCTCGTCCAGTATTTGGAAAACACACTGACATTCAGTGCTTTATCGTGCAATTGTGTGAAAACCACGCGCAAATACGCTTCGATCCTTGTCAACGGAGATACCACACAAAAATCGCATGACCGAATTCTGGGCGGCGCGACCTAATACTGGGCAGAAACTGCTCCTTCTTCTCTCGGAAATGTTTTGCTTAGCATCATTCTATGAATTAAGTGATTTTAAAATCCTGTTAGAGGAATAATTTTCTTTTCTTTTGATGTGTAGATTGCCAAATAAAGGAGGTACAAATTCAAAATGTGAGCGATTTTCCCCTTAAGTTACCGAATACCGGGCGCGCTACCCTAGTATCTTTAATCTGAATGAATTTTAGTGTTCCTTTTTTTTCGTGCAGTGAAGTCATTACATATAATGATCTATTCAAAGTTTCCAACATAGGTTTGGTCCCATTTGCATGATGAGTGGCATATTTTACAAGCTTATTTCATTGATCGATGACTTCGACCTTGTGTTGCATGTCGCTGCGAGCTGCGCTGATGAAGTGATGTGACATGACACACTCCAGCAAAGCATAGACTGCACTACGTGTTAATAGGCAGCATTTGAATACATGAATAGTCAATACACTCATAACACACAAATGCACACAATCATGCCGATACGGCTGTTCGGCAAGTTTGACAGTAGATGTAGACTCCCATTCACAATTTGAATTTTAAATTATTCTTTCTAACATCTGTAGATCTAGATTTCTAGAGGAATAAATATAGAGTCTAGCCTCTAGGGTCTAGACTAAGTTGAAAAATATTATTTTAGTAGACTAGATCTAGATCTAGATCTACTGCTAATTTAGGTGTCATCAATTGTCACTAAAGTACATATTTGTATTGAAATCAGTTGAGTTTGGTACAGTGGTGTTTGAAATGTTGAGAATCAATAGCACAGCTTTTATTACACAGCCAGGATAGCTATTATGCAGCTATGTGTGATTCAGTACCACATCAACGACTGATCAAGAAAATGGAGGCACATGGAATCCATGGAAAACTATTGAACTGGATAGAGAGCTTCCTGAAAGAGAGAAGACAGTGTGTGGCGGTGAATGGGAAGAAGTCGTCCTGGGCGGATGTGTTGAGCGGTATCCCGCAAGGCAGTGTTCTCGGCCCGATTCTTTTTATCACCTATATCAATGACCTGCCGGACAACTTGAAAGGACATGCAGAAATGTTTGCGGACGACACCAAGGTGTACACCCATATTAAGACACAAGAAGACAGGAAAACCATGCAACAAGACCTAGACAGCTTATGTGACTGGGCAGAGAAATGGCAGTTAAAGTTCAATGTTGGTAAATGCGGTGTAATGCATTATGGGAATCAAGATGAAACCAGACCATACAGTATGAGAGATGGGACAACAAGGGCTAACATGGAAGTAAGGAAGGAAGAGAAGGATCTTGGTGTCACATTCGACCCATCACTGAAGTTCAGCAAGCATGTCGGGAAGGTTGCCAACAAAGCAAACAGGATAGTGGGTCTAATAAGGAGGACATTTGCACATATGGATGAAGATATGTTTTGTCTACTGCATAAAACATTGATCAGACCCCACCTGGAATATGCAAATTGTGTGTGGAATCCGTTCCTCAGACAAGACATCACAAAGCTGGAGAAAGTGCAGAGAAGGGCAACAAAAATGGTCCCAAGCATTAAAGATCTCCCATACGTGACCCGGCTGGAGAGACTTGACCTGCCCACATTAGCCTACAGACGTCTTCGAGGTGACATGATCCAGGTATTCAAGATAATGAATGGCCACAAGAGGCCATAGTATGAAAATTCAGAAGCAACATGCCCGCTTGAACATCAGAAAGAACAGCTTTACGCACAGAGTAGTTGACCACTGGAACATGCTCCCCAAGACGGCAGTAGAAGCAGCATCGATCAACGCCTTCAAAGGTCAATTTGATGCATTTTTCTCAGCGAAGTACAACAAATATGACTATTAAGAACATGTATGACATTATTGATTACATGTAAGACTTAAGTATTAAGCAGACAGCAAAGCTGTCTGCATTCTATGTTAGGATTGATATCTGCAAATTATGACACGATATCAAATGCAGTGGATTTTGAATGAAGGAAGGTGGGCATTATAGGACTACGTCTTAAATTAGAGCCCGTGAAGACAGGTAACTACAGGTAACTACAGGTAACTACAGGTAAAAACACTAATTTCTATATGTGGGTCAATGATATATTTGCCGATCTATTGCCAGCAATTCCCCTATACAATAATACATTTTCAAACGTAAATAAACGCATATAAATTGTCTAGTGATATATAAAAAATGCGCTAAAATGTCGATTATATTAATTTACAAAGAACCTTAGTCCCTTACCTTATAATTCTCTGTTTCACCAGTGATTATTGAACGAAACGTTTGAACCTAGCAGCTTATCGTAAGGTCACTCGATCGGATTGTAGGAGTAGTATGGTACCCTTGAAGTTTCAATCTGGACAAATAGGCTTGTGAATTTTCCGGCCTAACTTGTTCAGTTCAGTTCAGTTTATTAAAAAACACATGGCATAGTAATCATGACGAACAAACATGATCCAAATTGAGACCCCAAAAAGCAATGCCTGTTGTTGTTGTTGTTTGTTGTTGTTGTTTTAATTTATAGGCGTTTTTCATTCAGAAGTGAATATTTACGCCTCTTCTCTCAGGATTTGTATTCCTTTAAAATTAGATTTACTTTTTTTGCCTTTGGATAAATTGTATTTTTAAAAGCTAAACTTTTATTTAATCATGAAGAATTCAGTGGCTGGCGAGCAAAAGGCTTATCGGCTATATAGGACGCCCAAGGACCAACTCGGACACGGTACGTTGTGACAAGCTTCTCAACTCAGCCTAATGCTGAGCCTAGGCCCTCCGACGTCCACCAATTATATGTCTAGTCGTCTCAAACCGTGTTTCTTCAAAATTTTGACCGAAAACCAAATATACAAAAAACAGATCAGGATACATGAAGATTTTAAACGTTAATATAGACAGTTCTCTCTTCTAATTTCTTTTTTTCTTCTTTTTTTTCTTCTTTCTCACTCTTCTTCTTCATGTACATATACTCACTATAAAAAGCGAAACATATTGGGCTCAAATAATTATGTGCGGTGCAAGGTGGTTAGTAGGGGTACAGGTGTACCCTTTTAGATCTAACTACGAAGTTAACCAGAGCCTGTTGGTGATTAATATCTGTTGATTTCAGGAGTATTGGGATTACTTCTTCGTTTTCTATTCCAGATTCTGTTATAAGCATGGCTCTCTCTATAAGAAAGCGTGGGCACTTACATAAAAAATGTTTAACTGTTTCTTTTTGGTGCTCACAGTTGGACAATGACCTGTCTCATGTTGATTCAACTCAAAAAGATTTTCATTTAAACCTAAGTTTCCCATTCTTAGGCGATGAAGAATAGTTTCATGATATCTGTTGTTCAGGTTACACACAAATGTTTTTGATACTAGAGTTTGCGTTTTCCGTAGGGGGGATGATGTTTCATTCCATCTTTTTGCCATATCTCTATGTAGTATTTCTTTATAACATAATTTGATTCTGCTCTGGTAAGAGCGTTGTTGATTTCTATATTTTTATTTAGTCCTGCTTTAGCAAACTTATCTGTTATCTCATTGTGTTGTAGACCACAATGACTGGGAATCCATTCGAAATAGACCTGGGTGCCCCGTATTTTAGTTGTATTTTAGTGGACATGTAGGCTCAATGCTCGGCTTATAAATATAATATAAATTGAATTAATCAAGCCGAAACTCAAGAGACCTATTTATTATACAGTGTATTTATATTTGGGCGTTAGGGCAAACTACGCGTGCCTCGATAAAATCAAATGGAGAAGACTTGTATTTTGTTTCCGTCTGAGCATAATTGCACAACATTTCATTTACAAATATGCGCTCATCAGTTAGTTTAAAATTCAACTTCAATTCTGATAGTTTATTGAAATAACACCCTGAAATAATGGGATTATATACAAAAATATATATATAATAGGATGTTAAATAGAAACAAAACCTAAAAACAAAGAACAAACAAATGCAAATGATATCGAAACACAAAAAATGTACGTATATGTTATTCTAACAAACAACAGCGGTTGCGTTGCTTATATAGCAATTTTATTTCGTCATTCAAAAATTAATTCATAATCTTCGACATAATAGGAGTTATCAACAAAAGCAAAACAGAATGTAAGACTTAATATCAAATAAACACAGTGGTCAGCTAAATGTAAGCAACTTATGTCAAAACAAACGAAGAACAACAAATTGCACTTATCGGACAACATTCGACGAAAAGTTACAGATTATATATCATTAAAACCAAACAGAACAATTATATTGATACAACTTTAACTTATGACGGAATTTTAAATCGACGAGAGTTGGGAGATGGTGGGCTGGCAACTGGTTTTGCGAGAGAGAGAGAGAGAGAGAGAGAGAGGTGCAGATAATGATATCCTTGCTGGTATGTGACATTTAAATCACTCAACATTTCTGCTGGTTTCGATAATGGGCTTTTAACCTCTGAATTTGTTGGCAATCTGCAGCCCAAAATCTTAAAGGTACTATGTCCTATTTGCAGGCCAAAAAAATGAAAAAGTTAAATTCCAACTGCATTTGAAAGATAATACTAATTTAGAACTTCCTTAAAAAAAGTGGGGCTTAAAATTGTCTTCAAGTGGGAAAATAACGACTATTAGTTGTCAAATCGACTTTAGGGCTATAGAGCCCAAAAGTAATAGTCTTGATTTTCAGACAATAATTGTACCGAATGGTCATACGTTTTATGCTGCGCAAAGATTCAATCAGTTTAATCTTGGCCATCACAAGAAGTGGGTTATTGATGTCAGGCGCGCCGGAAGCAGTTTGGGATTGGGGGGGGGGGGGGGGGCAAACATTCCAGGGGGCTCACATTCCAGGGGCAGTGACGTAATAAGAAAAAAAGTTCGGAAGGGGGGGGGCAGACGAAAAATCTGCATCACCACCAGTCTTACACGTTACATGCAGGTCCCGCGGAACGTTTTTCAAAGTGGAATTATCGATCAGGTAGAGCGTAGATTGGCGTGGGGTCCTGGGGCGGTATTCTGAACATTGTTGTAAGTTTTGTGTTATCTTTTGTTGTATCTTCCAGAGATAACACAGCGCTAATATTGTTGTAAGTTGGTATTCTGAACATCGTTTTATCCCTGTGTTATCTCTTAAAGGACCGCCTCTATCTTATCTTTGACCATATTGATCACACGCCCATTTTTATGGACCCTACCAATCAAAATCTATTTTATATAAGCATGCTAAGTAGGTCAACCAATAGGAATACTTTATGCCATATCTGAAGATGCGCCTAGCGCATAGGCGTAATTAGTTATTTGAGCACTTATTACGCGCGTCATCATTGTGCGCTGTTGAATGTGGATCATGAAGACAAATCACGCTTTCACTATATTGGTTAAGATGAAAGCATTAAAACCGTCATATCCTAGCATGTAATATCTTAGAAAGTTCTCATCTGTGATGTTTTCCGGTCAACACACAATCTTCTTCTAACTCGTCTATTGGCACGAAGTTGGTTCTGGGCAAAAAATATTGCCGCCATTATTTCACCACGAAAGATACAACAACCCCCTACCTGTTGTAAATATTTACCCAGAAAAACATTAGCATGATAAAGAGAGCAAAGAGTTTTTTGCCTCAAAAATCCTTAAAGTTACTTTATAACAGTCTAGTGTTGCCACGATTAGATTACTGCTCTGTTGTATGGTCGAACCGATTCATTCTCATACAACTAAGCTGCAAACAATTCAAAAGAGGGCCGCAAGAATAATATTGAACAAGACATATGACACACCGTCGGCTGATTTGTTTACAAGTCTTAAATGGATGACACTAGACAAGCGGTTTGAGTTAAGTCGCGTTATGATGATATATAAATGCGTTCATAACTTAGCACCCTCTTACCTTCAGGTAGGCTTAATCAACCCTAATGATGTACATGAGCATCATACAAGGCAAATAGACAGTGGATGTTTACGTGTGCCTAGATTTCACACTGATTGTTATAAGTGTAGCCCAATTGTTTCTTCCATATTTGAATGGAATAAGCTAGATAATTCGTTGAGAACGGCTTCCTCTGTCAATTCATTTAAGAGATTGTTTAAACAAAGTTGTAATTTGTGAATGGCTCAGCCGTACATACACTACGTGCATGTTCTGTAATATTTACATGTCTTATTCACATAATTGCGACTTAATTAATATTTTCCTATTGACATTACTGCTTACTAGGTTAATGATATATGTTAATTTTGCAAACGAGTATTATTTTTGTAACTGTTCTGTATAAATGTTATAAACGATGTAAATATGTTCATTCAGGGCCCCATGGAAGACCACTACTTGCTGGTGAATGGGCTACCCTGTCAAAAGATCAGAAATAAATAAATAAATAAATAAATTGTTGTAAATACCATGCAAGATAAGATAAGATAAAAGATACAACAACTTTCAGAATACCAATTATCTCGACATATTATCTCCCGTGCGCATATGCAAATGAGGATTAAATGCCACTTTATTAGTAATACGCACAATTACAATGAGCGCAGGCGCTGCCAATAAGATGGAAGAAAAGATACAACAAAAGATAACACAAAAGTTACAACAATGTTCAGAATACCTACTCATCTTATCTTCAAAGATACAAACAATATTAGAGATAGCACAGGGTTCAGAATACCGCCCCTGAACTTCCTGGGGCTCTGAACATTGTTGTAAGTATTGTGTTATCTTTTGTTGTATCTTCCAGAGATAACACAGCGCTAATATTGTTGTAAGTTGGTATTCTGAACATTGTTTTATCCCTGTGTTATCTCTTGAAGGACCCGCCTCTATCTTATCTTTGACCACTGTTGACACGGCCCATTTTTATGGACCCTACCAATCAAAATCTATGCATGATAAGTAGGTCAACCAATAGGAGTACTTTAGTCTACATCTTCGCGCATACTAATCTTTGGCGTAATTAGTTAATTGAGTGCTTATTATAATGCGCGTCCTCATATGCGCTGAGCATGTGGCACATGGATCATAAAGACAAGTCACGCTTTCAAGAAACATCACAGAGATGAGAGCATTAAAAACGTCA
>JAVYIG010018443.1:0-19816 GCA_035222895.1 Strongylocentrotus droebachiensis | reverse complement strand
ATCGAGAATCTGATAACAATTTTCCCATTGGTCGGTAATTAAACACCAAAGCTTTTTTGTTGTTGCAATCAAAATGTGCGCGATATCAGTGTTACATGGCATGCCAATAACCGCAGCATTAAAGGGCCACTCTAACCCAGCTAACATAGCCTTTCATAACATGAATACACCTCTACTTATTAATATTCCAGCCTATGATTTTTCAGAAAATCTCTGAATTGACCAAAACATGATAATAACCAACCATTTTTCACAGTTCGCACGCTTGCTGGGTTACGCCCCTTGGAAAAAGGTAATGCGGTCACGTGGCCTTGATGACGCGTTTGACGTCATTGCTGGCATGTCCGATTTGTCCTACAACTAAGGATCTTACATTAGGAATGACGAAATTGCCAGAAACGCACTGGGATTATCAAGTGCATATTATTTTTCGGATTAATGTCTTTTTTGTTTTCCCCCAATTAATATCATAGTTTGCCTTTTTAAAGACATTTTAATGCATAAATCACCCTCCTTTTCACCGGAGAGGCAACTGCAGTGACGTCATGCGCAATACAGCTACGAAACTTGGATTTTTTTCTGAGCGTTCTGAGTCGTCATATTTAAAGCTAGATTCCAGAATTATTGATGATTGATGATCCGTCAAAAAATATTCTACATGTCTTTTTTCATTTTTTAGCCCATTTTGGTTAGAGTGGCCCTTTAACTGACACCCTCCAACGAGAAGCAATTCGTGGTGCAAAAGGCTTTATAACGTTGCATACACCCCTATCCCCTCTCTCTCTCTCCCTCCCCCTCTCTCTCCCCCACTCTCTCTCTCTTTAATATCTACTTAAGATGTATATTAGCCCCCCCCCCCCCCCACTCATTGTTATTGAGGGTACGCGTATGCTTGTTCTCTCCCTTTGAAAGCACCCCCTAGCTCAGCACTGCCAACATTTCTGAACCCCCCGCCCTCTTTCACGGGCTTTTCGCGGGCTTTTCCTGCCTTGGAGACCCCCCTAAATCCGGAACACTGCTCATTGTACCCCCTATCTATGATATTCAAGATATTTTATTACCCCCTTTTTAATAACCCCCTTTTTTAATTTCTTAGGAATCCAAAGAAAAAGAGAGAAAAACACCCCCTTTTTAAAGAAATCTCCGGGTAAAAAGTCAAATACACCCCCTTTTTTTTACAATTCTCGGGCCGGACTTTGTTGCGCAAAAGTACCCTTTTACCAGAGCATTTGGGAACACGAATTTGAAGCGATTAGCTTTTGTTACAAATAAAAACTTTTGTTGGTTAGCAGTTCTATTTAGCGTATTATCCTATTTAGCGTTGTACCGTTGGTTATTTTAATACCCTAATTACGTTAACAAGCAAGGCATCAGAACAATGTGTTAAATTATTACCCACTTTTGTTCTTTTTTCCCCTTTAAGATGGTGCATCCGTGATTGTCATTCTTCTATCAGCCCTCGTCTGTACCACCGTTCTCTTACTGGCAACCATCTTCCTGGGAGTCTTCATCTACGCGCGAAACCGAATCACATCACGTGATAATTAGAGATGTTTCTCTGAGTTTGCTACGGATCATGATAGATGCTCATGCGATTAAATTGTACAAGAAACTGAGTGGAAGCAGTGTGGAAAGGTCGATTGAGAATGTATGTATACGGTGACGTTTTTACAAATGATCAGAATGAAAATTAATTGCCTCCATCGAGCTGAGAACCCACACTGCACCAACAAAATTCGTATATGGGACTACAGACATTATGAATCATGATCAATTTTTTTGTAATAGCTATTTCTATTCATATCCAATACATAGGTTTCTAATCAGATCGATCCTTTCCAGGGGGACGGTGGAGGTTCATTTCTACTATCATATTATTTAAACTGTTATACTAAGACTGAGAAAGGTCACATATCATTCTTAATTTTTACCAGAACTTTAATTCTCTTTAGGCATGTTAGGATGTGAGGTCGATGTGATAAAAGTGTTTTTCTTTACTTGTATATTTACCCCACCCCTGTATACTGTATTGTTATCAACTCTTCGTTATACAAGTATATCAATTTATATTATAGACATGTAGAGCGCCTTAAGTACCAACTCATGTATGACTTACACATAAACACAGAATAAGCCTACATATTTAGTTATGTTTGCAATGGCTAAACACATTATGGCATAGGAGGGGAGTGATGGGGGTGTTCTTAAATCAAATTTTATCGATGCTACGGCATGCAGTGTCATTTCCATTTACATAGTTTTTTTTAAGAGTCTTCCCTTGATAAATTGAATTAAATGTCTAGGAGAATTTGTATTTCTTTCTCATGTTTGTTACATGTATTTTTTTTTCTTCTCTCAGCGCCATGAGCACCGAAATGTAAACCTGTGCGCTATGCAAGTAGCTATTATTATTAAGTACTATTAATGGATTAGACAACGATACATGTTTGGTTCTTAATTTGCACTGTTATTTAACAAAAACTTGGTTTCCTCAAGGGAAAACATCAAAATGTCATCAGTAATGATTTACATTGACGTTGTTTAAAAGGCAAGCAGCTCATTGGTGTTACACATTTGATCAGTTCTTGAATGTTATGTTCATTTTGTTCGGTTTATTTTCTTTCCATGGAAATGTAAGGTTTCGATGAAATCGGTATAATTATTTAGTTTTCAGTTGTACACACCATATTGAATTTAACCATATGCCCTTCCGGGATGGATATTATTGGACAAGCTTTTAACTTTTTGTATCCGAAATTATATCTTCGACAATAAATTGAACAATCACCCATGTATGTTTGACGTTTTTGCTGTAGCGCAGTCGAATTTGTCCTAATCATAATTAGTCTACTGCTGTAACAATCTAGTCATTTCAGTGGTTTTGTTTCTTTAGAGATCTCATTTTACTTAGATGAGTCCTGATTTGCTCCCTCATCGCATTCACCCAGATATATACACGCACAGGCACACGCACACAGGCCATACCCACCCCTTACACATACACAAACGAGCAACCGATCGAAAGTTTAACCGACCGGCAACAAATCTTTTGCCCATTATGTCAGAACCGGCACTCCCGGTAGGGGGGAAACACTGTGCCAATACTTTTTAAGGTACCCCCAAATTGCCCCTCTTTACGTTGGACAAGTGCCCCTTTACTTATCTAATAACTGTCATTTTCCTCTCTTTTCATCTCTGATGAGTAGGCCCTACCTCTTTTCAGGTGCGAGAAATTCCCTTTCCACCTCTGATATTTTAGCCCTTTTTTTTTTACATTGAATCGTGCCCCTTTTCCTCTTAATAAGTGCACCTTTTCCTTCGTAATAAGAACCCCCTTCCCTTTCTCTTAAATGCTACTTTTCACCTCTGATAAGTGCTCCTCTTCCGTTCTATTAAGTAGCACATTTCCTTCGAATAAGTGCCCCTTTTCCGTTTTTGTATAAGCCCCTCCCCCTTTTAAAAATGCCCCTTTCAACATCTGATAAATGCCCCTATTAAAATCTGATGTGTACCCTTTCCCTTCAACAGATTTCCTATTTCCATTCTAACAAGTACCTTTTATCATCTCTGTTGAGTGTCCCTTTTCAGGTGCAAGAAGTGCCATTTTCACCTCTGATAATTGCCCTTTTTACTTTGACACGAGCACCTTTACTTTTCTAATAACTCAGTGTCCTTTTCACTTTAGATAAGTGCCTACCGTTCCTTTCTCCATAATATGCACCCCTTATTCAAGACGAGTTTTAGTGGCCCTTTTTCTATTATTTTCCCTAGAATTCGCTCGCTACTCTCGCTCACATTTATAGATGTTATGATAATGTTACTTATAAAAGAACTGTTCATTCTTTCTTCATTAGATTTTCCTTAAAAGGGTAGTTGAGTGCTGTTGCAGAGGGCGCTACACAAAATATTTTTTGTGTGAGATAATGGTTATCGAATTACTAGCTCGTTATATTAGGAAAGATGAGAGCATTAAAGGGGTAGGATTCGGGAATAAAGAAATAAAGCAAGTTTTGTATGCCGATGATATTACATTGTTTTTAAAAGATATGGATTCAATTAATAAAGTGAAGAAAGTTTTCAAAAACTTTGAAAAATTAAGTGGGTTGAAGATAAATATGGATAAGACAAATTTTATGTGGTTAGGAGAGGAAAGTGATAGGCCGGGTTTACCTTTTTTTGGACATAGAGTACAACATATAAAGATCCTAGGGGTATATTTCGCACGTCATTCCAAAATAAAAGATGATTTGAACTATAAGGAAATTTTGAGCAAAATCAAAAGACTAATCGGTTGGTGGAAGCAACGAGATTTAACGATGTTTGGCAAAATTAAATTGTTGAAGATATATGTATTTTCAAAACTAAATTATGTTTCGTCTCTTATGACAGTCCCACAAAACATTTTTGAAGAAATCGAAAAGATTTCTTTTAATTTTATTTGGGGAGGGAGAGACAGAATAAAACGGAAAATATTATATCAAGATTACTGCGCTGGGGGACTCAGAGTAACGAATTTTAAGATATTTATCAAGACTCAGAGAATAATGTGGATCAAACGGTTGCTCTATGGAGAAAAGTATTCAGGTTGGAAAGTAACCTTTGACCACTTTTTCAGATCACTGGGGGGTCGAATTATATTTCTTTGTAATTATGATATAAATAAAATGGACTTGAAGGGTATACCATCTTTTTATAAAGACATGTTGAAGGCATGGCAAGAATTAGATAAATGCAGACACTTTGGAGAAAATAAGAATAATCCGATTATATTTAGCAATAAGTGTATATGTCTCAGCAATAAAACATTTTTTGATGTCGAACTATTTCAGAAAGGTATACTTCAAGCATCAGATATAATTGTCAGAGGTCATTTAAAACCGATCTTACATTTTTTAAATTTGGGTTTTGAAACTAAAAGCTTGCTTAGAATTCAAAAGATCTTTTCAGCAATTAGAAACGATTGGATACAAAGTGATTTTATGGAAGTGGACACTGAAAATTTTGAAATAGAATTGATGATATTTGGACGTTTACAGAAACTATGTGATATAAAATCTAGGCGGTTATATGATTACTTCACTGAAGACCTTCAAAAAGAGTATACATTACATGTTACAGATGGCAACTGTCAATTTGATCTTGGAATGACGGAGTTGAAAGAAACATTCACAAGGATGAAATGTGCAATGCTTTGTAATAAACATAGAGAGTTTCAATACAAACAATTACAAGGGGCTGTATATACGAAAAGAGAGCTCTTTAAATTTGGTTTTGAGTCGGACCATTTTTGTTCCTTTTGTAGACTAGAAGTAGAGACATACCAACATTTATTTTTAGATTGTCTTAAAGTTAAAAGATTATGGCAGGAGGTAATTCAAAAGTTACATTTAATCGAAATTGACATTGATGATTGGAAACCCATTTTTATGGGAATATCCGGCAATACTGCGAGAATATTTGTAATAAATTGTATCATATTTTTAGTAAAGTATATCATTTTTATTTCTAGAAAAGAAGGAACTTTGCCATCTGTACAGAAAACAGTACATATGCTTAAAAATTACAGAGACGAGGAATACAAAATGGCCTTCAAAAAGGGGAAACTGGGGATGCACTTACAGAAATGGGAACAAATCGATGCATTTTTACTTTAATGGATGTGGGTATTATTATTTATTAGTATTATTAATTCTCTCTCGTGTACAGGTGGACAAACCGGAACAGGTTGCATGCAGTGTGTGTGTCGGCGTGAAGGGGGTATGATGAGATGGGTGGGCAAAAGGGGGGGGGGGGGTTAAGAGTTTGTGTGGTGTGAGTTGAGGGAACAGGTTGCATGCAGTGTGTGTTTGTATGTGTGTTTATGTGTGTGAAAGGTGGTGTGGGTGGGCTAGAGGGGAGGGGGGGGGGGTGTGAGAGTGTTGTGATAGGATGGTAATATGTAACTTTAAACCTTCCTCTACTGTTATTTTGATTATACACTGTTACATGCAAGACTTTTTTTTTCCTTTTTTTTTCTCTATGTTCATTGATTGATGTAACTTATGAAATGTCTTGTATCAAAGATCTTGTTTTATATTGCTTATCTTGATAATTTCTTGTTATGTGAATTTCTTGTTATGTGAAATTATGAGGAAGGAAATAAAATATCATTTAAAACAAAAAAAATCTACACTTTAAACCTTCCTCTACTGTTATTTTGATTATACACTGTTACATGCAAGAATTTTTTTTTTTTTTTCTATGTTCATTGATTGATGTAACTTATGAAGTGTCTTGTATCAAAGATCTTGTTTTATATTGCTTATTTTGATAATTTCTTGTTATGTGAATTTCTTGTTATGTGAAATTATGAGGAAGGAAATAAAATATCATTCAAAACAAAAAAATAATGAAAAACTATGTCAAATCTGAAAGAACATACAATTTAAATTAAAAAATCATCTTTGTTTGATCAAAATCGGTTCAGAGACGGCTGAAATATCCATAAATATAACGATTTCTAATACTTGTGTACCACCACAATTATTAGATAAATTGAAAAAAAAACCGTTGAAAATAACGAAATGGCGCCTTTTGAGTCGTATTTCAGCCAATGCCGATGTTGGCTGTTTGGTGGCATTTTCTTGTTAGTTATATTACGCACAACCAGCCTGCCCATGTATTGTTATTTTTAATTAAATAATTAATTAACGGTCACCGTATTTTGGGGTCTAAAATTACCTTCATAGCAATTTTAGGTTCTCATCAGGGCTTGGTTTTTGTCTTCCTTATATTAGATATCATTTTCTCGCACTGGGACCCCATAAATCTTAAAATTTTTGCTCGATCGCTTCAACTGCAAAATATGTTGCTTATCTTGTATCACGTACAGAAAGAAATATTGATGTCATCCCTGGTAGTGTAATCACAATCATGAGAATGTAAGGGTATATACATGGTCGAGAGCCATAACTTTGTTTCGATAGTATTATGTTTGATTGCCAAACCCTTCTAATGTGACATTTTCCCTCTTCAATTTGTTATGTAGTAAAAAAATAATTCAGTGAATTTGTGGTGCTTTTGAAGGCATTCCCAATCAAATCGTTTGTTTTGATCGAATGCTTCTAGCAAGTTCTAGGAGATTATAATAGAAGGATTAATTTGTAGGGAGTGAATTTGTGGTGTCCCTGGAAAGGTTGGGATCCCCCGACCTTATATCCTTGCCAGAATAAACTAAACATCATGTATAATTGTTATCAATCTCCTGTTTGTTTATGATCGAGTATCTAACTATGCTAACATCTGATAATATAATTTGTGAGAGAATGAGAGACAGACAGACAGAGATAGTGAGAGATGAGAGAGAGACAGCGCGACAGAGAGAGAGAGAGAGATATACTGAGAGCGGAATGGGGAGGGGTGAAAATGAAGACAGAGGAAGTGGATGGGTAGGAGAGACAAAGAAAGAAAGGGAGTGAGAGGGAGAAAGGGGCAGATATATGAAGAGAAAGAGAGAGATAGTGGAGAGGAGAGGGGAGCAATAGAAAGAGATAATAGTGAGAGAAAGGAGAGATAGATATTGGAGGGAGAGGGTCATGAGAGTGAAAAAATGTAAGAGGGAAAGAGAGAGGGGAAAGAGAGAAAAGGAAAGGGATTCAGAGTGAGAGGGGCAGGGAGAGAGAGAGGAAGGAGAAATAAGGGGAGGGTGGCGAGAGTGGAGAAATGGTAAGAAGAAAGAGAGAGATAAAGAGAGACAGAGAATAGAAAAAGGGAACAAGTGGAAGCGTTGAGAGATGAAAAGGACTACCCTTTAAATGAATGGATGTAGTTTGTTTTACCCGAAAGCATGTGTAACTATGCTTGTAATTAACCATGGGACCGATAGCTACAAGTCATCTCCGAGGAAGGCCTATAATTCGGCACAACATCAAGATCAGGAAGACAAATCTATATACGAATAAATAAATAAATAAATTATCCACATACGGAGCCTCTTTAAATACTATATATTAATATATAACGTGTAAAATGTGATACAAAATACATGTAATTTGATAGAAAAATATTGAATTTTGTGAATGCTTGTTTTCATCCAACCGTTTCAATTTATTGCTGCCTAACCTCTTTACACGAATAACTAACATCAGATGTTACTAACTTACATAGGAACACTAAATGTCGGCGCCATGGATAGGGGAGGGGGTGACGTGGAAAGACACACGGTCTGTTTATACGGTCATTCCCACCTACGCGCCACGATCCAATTGAAATGATTTCCCGTTGAAATGCCGAATCAAATATTACTACTACTTCTACCAGGGCCGTAGCCAGAGTTTGATGTTTTTTTTTTTTTTTTTTTTTTTTTTTTTTTTTTTTGGGGGGGGGGGCACGTGCCCCCCATGCCCCCCCCCGCGGTTACGTGCCTGACTACTACTACTACTACTACTACTACTACTACTACTACTACTACTACTACTGCTACTGCTACTTCTACTGCTACTATTACTACTTCTATTTATACTACTGCTATTATATACCTCATACATAGATTGTCATTCACTGATTGGTCAAAACTTTATCACATGTCAAGGAGCATTTCGATCTATCAAGTATAATTAGGTCAGAGGGTTTGATAGCTACTATCAAACCCTCGGATAGGACCCCTAACCCCTCCCGCGACTTAGTTGCGCACACAAATTTTTTGAGTTGCTAGGCTACCGCAATCGCGCGGTTACGCGCAGCGCGTAGGAATTCAATACTCTTGCCTTGAACTTGATGTTGGATTTTTCTTATTCTGGTGAGTAAATTCCTCTTGATCTCGTTTCCTGTTTTTTAGAGCTAGATCTAGACCTACAGCTAGACCTAATCATGAATCAATAAAAAGGATGAGGTATATAAAACAAATATGGACTGCTCTGTAATCGGATGATGGTGGGAACTACCACTCCCTCGGTGGTGTTCACACCGGCCCTTCTATCACTCCCTCGGCTTCGCCTCGGGGGTGATAGAAGGGCCGGTGTGAACACCACTTTGGGAGTGATAGTTCCCACCATCATCCTCATGAGCAGTCAATATTTGTATACTGTACTACTACCCAACTACTACTATACTACTACTAATACTACTACTACTACTACTGTGCTATACGTCTACTACTATTTCTACTGCTAGCTCTACTATACTACTTCTGCTACTTCTACTACGTTCTACTACTACTAATACTACTACTACTACTACTACTACTACTACTACTACTACTACTTCTTTTTCTTCTACTACTGTATGCCGCTTACAATTTTTCTTAGTGCAGTTGTGACGAAAGGGCCACTGATATTCAATTATATAGTGGACCTACTGTACGCCACCGTCACATAATTATAATGCCTTCACCATAAGCATGTTTTTCATAAACAAGTCGACCACAAATCGTGCAAGATACATTTACAACGATGTTATTCTCCTCCAGTAATTCAGATACCAGAAAATGTGTGATAAAATAATTATATTCATAAGGTCAAAACTCAGAGAAAAGATAAACGTTAAGCCAATGGGTTGAACTTTATAATACCAATGCAACGCCCCGAAAGCGAAAGAAAAGTGAGATGAAACAGCTGTTATAAAATCCTAGAACAGCTAGGGGCGGATCTAGGGGAGCGCAGGGGCACGCGCCCCGGCAAAACCCAATTCGGCATACCTGGGCCCCGTCTTATAAAGAGTTTGCGACTGATCTAGTCCACTTATCAGTCGTAAGCTTGCAGACTCCTATCTCTTTTATAGTTGCGATTGATATCGATCGCAAATAAGCTGTGATCAGTCACAACTGTTTATAAGACGGTGCACTGGATATTTTGTTTTCATTGATGACCCCCCCCCCCCCCCCCCCCTCCACCAGAGAATCTGGAACTTCCACTGATGAATAAAACTCAGCTGAGGAGATGGAATAACAACGATAAAGGCTTGTGTCTCGATTATCGTATAAGATACGTGTGTTGCGTTAACTTGACCACATATCAAGACAAGTTGCAGCCATGGAAGGACTGAACATTCTTCGTATCTGTTGGATGATCTTTATTCTGCAAGGTAAGATGCGGAATAGTGGAGTTTTACCAGTTTATAGAAATATATAAAAATTTATGAAAGCTCCATCTATACAGGCAGTACTTTATATATGTTATGATTCTTTCGGCAAGAGTTCTGAAACGAAATACTGTTAAAAGAAAAGAAGAGCCTCAACTTTTTGAACAGCTTGCTCTGTTCTATACGTCGTCAAGACGAATTCTATATTTTGCACATTTGTTTACATACGCCTCTCTGTGGTAGAAGAAAATACTGACTAGAAAACACTCGTCAAGATGGAAGCTCTTTAAATTTCAGTGAACATGATGAAATGTAATTAAGGCAACTAAATTTATATGAAATTTATTCATGAATTTTATAAACGAGAAAACTTTGCAAGGCTGTGCTTCCATTTTACAAGATTGATTGATGGATACATCATGAACTTACAACCAACTTTGGATGCAAATAAGAAAGAGTATTCTATAATTACGAACATGGTGCACAAGTTTGCCTAGTTATTTCATGCTATTTTGTATTTTACACAGGTCTTCCGTTAAAGGTACTTTCTGCAACCTCAATTGGAGGTAAGATATCATTATGATTTTTTTTCTTCGAGTTATAGTGGTAAGTGTGATTTCTAGATCAGTATAATATGTAAAGCATGATAATATTCGTGGATTATATTTTTTTTTAAAGGGAAATGGATATAGATTAGACACTGATTTCCTAATACTGAGAGCAATTTGAATACCCTTTCAAGTATCAGTGATTTCCCTTTTTCTTTTCACGAATAAAGGATGTAATTTTATTAATCATTCTATGAACTGATAAAGAAGGCCTAATAAACAGAATAAAAGTGTGAGAGAAAGAGATAGAGAGAGAGAGAGAAAGTTGTCAATTGATACCACTGCACATGTACAGAGCGACGAACCATGCACATTTGACTTTTTCTATCAACTTGAATTTACTTTAATAGAAATGATTTTTCCTGTCCGATATAGGCCTACCTACAGAGCGAATAGTGTTGGTATCGACGACTACTGGAATCTATCTCTCCAAGGGACCCGATTTCGACTTCAACCAGTTACCCATCTCCGTCGGTAGACTTGGCGGACTCGACTTCGATGAGGAAATGGGAATGTTATTCTGGACAGATTACAGTGATAACGCGATAAAACGCGCAGAACTCGATGACACTAGCTCGACCTTCGTTATCTCTACTGGAACCAGTAAGTATATATAATCAAATTTTATTGTAACTGCAATTGTAAATGTAATTGTAATCGTCATTGTAATTGTAATTGTAGTAGCAATTGCATTATTTGGAATTATAATCACAATCACAAGAAGTAGTAGAAGATTATAATTGGAATTAGAATTCGATTGTGGTAATTATGATTTCGATTATGATTGTGATTGTAATCGTGTAAATTGTTATAAAAATAACTAGAAGAAGAAGACAATTGTAATTGTTATTGGATTTGTGAATTGGAATAAAATTGTAATTGTTATTGGATTTGTGAATTGGAATAAAATTGTGATTGTAAGTGGAATTGAAATAATGATTGTGATTGTAATTGTAATTGTATTGAAATTGTGATCGTAATTCCATTGCAAGTCCATTGCAATATAATGCATTAAAATTGATAAAATGCAGTAACATACAAACTCGAAACAACATTGCAAATTAAAATTAACTTGCAAGTGTAGGCTAATCTAAGATGTAAAAAACATTATGGTTGTTCTAGACAGCTGTGATAGATATAGAAAGTAGAAGAAGCGACGGATGGATAAATCGAATTTATTTGTTACTCAGAATATTTAAATAATTTAACTAAATCAGATTTAATTGTACAAAATCCTGTTTAACCTTTTAACAATTCCCAAGATGATGCACATTATATCGAATATTACAATGGCAACCTTTTACCCATGTTTTTATGCGAAATTTATCTTATTTTTATGCAATATTCTATATGTACCTTTTACTAAATCGGCCCAAATACAAAATGTTCTGCATTTTACCTACAATGTATAATTTGTTTAAATCATTGTAGCATCTATTTTATTTTATAATTCCTGGATTTGGTTTCTGTTGTTGTCTCTGTTTCTGTTATTGAAGGAAACACCATAACCATACCATACCCATCTGGCTATGCATTTTCCAACCAAAACATTTAATTCTTTGGAATATCAAAAATGAATTACTATTCATATATTGTATAAGTTCAATATACAATTTCATTGCAAATATGGTAATACAATTCATATTTCTGTATATGTACCAAGCAATTTGCCAAGGTCGTTGAAGCACAGTTATATATCATATGTACAAAAGAATTCCAATTTTACTACCATAATGTTACCATGCATAATGTTTTACGTGTAATTTTACTTTGTCACTGATGTATACTTTGTAAAAGAAACTGCAATTCGGCTCTCGGGCCGCTAATGTTTTTTAATGAAATAAACCATTTTAAATAAATAAATAAATAAATAAAAATAATAAATTGCACATGTTTATTCGAGTTAATATTGAATAGCAATCTGGTATTCATAACTCGGTAGTATGATAGTAGTCGTATATAATCCTGTGGTAGTACCTGTATATTAAGATGAAACTGAAATAAAAGATATAAGTTTGATAATCTTAATTCTTGAAATTAATTTGAATTTCACATTCAAAAGTCAAAAGTAGGTCATATACCATGCCTTTGAACAGTAGTATTAGTACGCTCTATAGGCCTATATTTGCGGTTCATTCGAAGGGTGTGGTCATTAAGTGTATATTTAGTGAGTAATTGCACAGATATCCTTGTTCATTTGTTTTCTGCTGCATCTGCTGCTGCTGTCGCTTTTGTTGTTGCTGTTGTTTTGAGGGGGATGCATGTCGTATGAGCTACATCTCTGCTCGTTCTCTATAATATAAGAATATAACAAGACTTTCATCTTCGGGTATGTCTACACCGACCGAAATGATAATGCATGAAGTTACGTGCTTCATTATTTTGGTATTAACCAGTGGAAGAGGATTTTCTATATGCTTATTCAATGCTATATTTCATTTTCCCCAAAGACCCTGCAGCAATCGTAACTGACGGAAACGAGAACTTGATATTTTGGGTCGACACAAGGATAAGCATGCGGGTACTCCAGAGGGCCACGTACGAAGGACGAGGGAGGACTGAAATCAAAGCCATATCCAGCCTGAGGTCCTCGGGTACTATCGACGGAATTACATTAGACAGGATTACAAGGTATGGTCACCAGTCTTTCATGTGTGTAAACGTTTAAAGCTTTGCTCATACATGATTCAGACGCGGTAATTAAACACCAAAGGAGAAGAAAAAGAAGAAAAAACAAGGAAAAGAAGAAGAAGAAGAAGAATCGAAGGAGGTGACAGAGGACAAGAAGGAGATGAAAAGGAAGAGAAGGAGATGATGTTGATGATAAAGAAGTTTAAGAATAAGAAGAACTAGAAGAAGAAGAAAAAGAAGAAGGAGAAGGAGACGAAGGAGGCGGAAGAGGAAAAAAGAAAACGGTGAAGAAGGGAAGAAGAAGATGATGATGATGATGATGATGATGGTTAATATAAGAAAAAGAAGATTGAAGAAGAAAAGGAAAAATATCTCCCGGCCAAATAAAAACATTTAAGGTGAAAATTAATGCTAATAGTGAGAAAAACAAGTAGCCGCTCGCAATATAAAAGCCATTATAACAGTAATACAGCAATGTGAAGCGGTCTACACTAATCTTATGCACGTTTAATCTCCATACTGTATCAAGTGCTTTTGGAACGAATTAGGATTTATAGCATTTTGGAATGAAACGTAGTTTTAACCTTTCGAAAAATTCTTTATACAAAAAAATGCAATGTATTGCATTATTTTGATTTCCTTGTATCAGATCCACATTTCGTCCGTTTGGAGCTAGAAAGGCATTAACTATGTGTGAAACGATATGACATAAGACCCTTCTGGTTCTGAACAGATGATGTATTAATCTAAAATCAATTTTGGTCAAAAATGGATGTAGTACCTTTTTAATTAAGCTCTTTTATAAAACAGGACACTCTACTGGGGACAGGGGAGTTCTCTTCGAAGTAGCTCCTATGAGGGCCTCAATCAAAGGACAATTTTCTCATCGAGTTCACTTATACACGATTTAGCCTTCAACATAGACGGTAAGATCCTTTAATCTTATTAGCCTAATGGACACTTTAAGACTTGACTTCGATCCTAGTTGGAAGAATATTATTAGCATTCTAAATGAACATTCAAACGTGCCAAATCGCAATAATCGAGGTTCTAAATTCTTGAAAATTGTCCGGGAACTGCAAGCTTCCTTTAAAGATACTATGTCCCTTTTGCAGCCGACCTCAAATTCTGTAGAACTTTGCAGGAATTATGAATATGTCATGTATGTCCTATCTGTGAAATTTAAACGTTAGCAGTGTCCTCATATTCAAATTATGCAAGGAAACCCGTTTACTTGCTAGACTTCACTGTCAGACACTATTGAGTGACTGACTGGCTTTTTTCTTCTTTGGTAATAACATACATGAAAAGAGTTGTAAAGGGTATACATGAGCATTTGTCTACATCAATAACCCACTTCTTGTGATGGCCAAGATTAAACTGATTGAATCTTTGCGCAGCATAAAACGTATGACCATTCGGTACAATTGTCTGAAAATCAAGACTATTACTTTTGGGCTCTATAGCCCTAAAGTCGATTTGACAACTAATAGTCATTATTTTCCCACTTAAAGACATTTTCAAGCCCCACCTTTTTTAGGGAAGTTCTAAATAAGTATTATCTTTCAAATGCAGTTGGAATTTAACTTTTTCATTTTTTTGGCCTGCAAATGGGACATAGTACCTTTAAGTGCAAAGCTTAATCGGCTCAGAGCCGAATGAATTTCATGCACAAACCTATGTTTTAAAATTCTTTTTTTCAAAATTATTCTTTCAACACGATTTTGCAATTTCTATTACATTTTCAACTGCGTTTTGTGCGCGCAGGGTCATACTACATCAGAATTATCAAAGTGTGGCAAAAGTTTCAGACTGGATTCTTTCAGAAAGAACATAGCCCACCAAGCAAACTGACCATCTTCAGGCGCGGATCTACGGGGGGGGGTTTAGGGGGTTTAAACCCCCCCCCCTTGGGCGGCCCCCCCCCCAAAAAAAAAAAAAAAAGGGGAAAAAAAAAAAAAAAGAAAGAAAAAAAGAAAGAAAAAAGAACGCACGCTGGAGAGAAACCCTTTCAAGTGCAAATATTGTGAGAAGATATTCAACTCATCTGGTAACTTAACCAAAAACATGATAACTCTGGATATAACTGTGTATTAAACTGTTACTTGATTTAAAAAGACGTTATCATGCACTGCTTTTTATGGTCTCCATTGTGTTAATAGATGCCAGGAAAACATCACTTACGGGGTTCAAATAAACACCCCAAAAAAAATCGGCTCGCCGCTTCGCGGCTCGTGGACGATGCTCCGCATCGTCATTATTTTGGTCAAACCCCCCCCTTAGCAAAAAGCTAGATCCGCCCCTGATCTTACTTAAATGTTTGGCATACATTTACAATATGAGAATTCCAGTTCAATTTGGAGTCTACTGTAACACCAAGGTATTTTATATAATTGACCTGGTTGGTACAATTATTATGAAATTTCAAGTTTAGTGTCTTGTGTCCGCCAAGCATCCTTGTCCTTCCTTTCAACATGCACACTGTTTTGGAACAATTTATCTTCAACATATTCCGCCGCATCAAATTTTGTAATGAGTATAATTCATTTTGCAGCACATTTTGAACCAAAATCGGATCTTTATTTATATAATAAACCACAGTATCGTCTGCGTAAAGGTGCACTGACCATCTTCCAAAACAGAGTGGCATGCTATTTACAAAGAGAAGAAATAGAATTGGACCTAAAATCGATCCTTGTGGTACTCCATGTGAAATAGGTAATTCAGACGACTCTGAACGACCAATCAATGTATCATGATAGATAGATGGATAGTTTATTGGTTTCCACAATATCTCATTTTACAAAGAGTGTAACAACAGATTGAAAATGATTATAATATACATGTACATACAATACCAGTACACACATAATTAACTAAAGTAAAGTTTATGAAATACAAATACACGCTAAAACAGGGAAAGGGCGATTACAGGGACACATGAACCGATACTCACAATTAACTACAAAAGACAAAGAAAAAGGTAAGGGAATATATCTGCAGCTTATTAAAACAATATTACAATATAGTTTGTTCTCGATATGAGTATATTATAAACATAGCTGGCATGGTCATACCGTTATTTACTCATTGTAACGAACAAAAGTATACAGCTTGGATACAAGAATAGTCAGGAATCAGGAATGACAATATGTATTCAAATAATAACCTTTCAATTTTCTTCTAAATACATGTACACTTACAGACCTTTTAATCACAGAATCGAGAGAATTCCAGAACTTAGGACCTGTATATATTAAGGTATTTTGAGCAAAGCGTGTTCTCGTTTTAGGAAGGTGATATGAAAACGTCTGTCGGGTATAGCAGGGGCGTACGCAGGGGGGGGGGGGGGGGGGGTTGGGGGGTTCAAACCCCCCCTTTGGTATTTTTATGTGTGTAAACCCCCCTAAAAAAACCTAAAACCCCCCTCCCCTTTGGGTTTTTTGTTTTTTTGTTTTTTTTTTAAATAAAAAAAATTAAAAAAAATATGCCCACGGCTAACCTAAAAAAGGTGACCTTACCCCCCCCCCCCCCCCCCCACTGAGCGACTTTTCGGCTGGCTGAGTCATTGCGATTTCTTTTGGACTCGAAAAAAAAAAAAGTGTCATGAATCATGACTGTACGCAGCGGGCGCTAGGTTGCGTTGACGCCCCCACAAAAACAAAAAAAATAAGAAAATTCAATAAATTTTCAATAATTCATTGCATTTTGCCCCGACCCCCAATATAAACAAATCTTCTATGTGGACATGCCTTGAACCATAATGCATGGCCCTACCGAGGAATTTTTCCTGTTGGGAACTGGGGGAAAATGCAATGAATTATTGAAAATTTATTGCATTTTCTTAGTTTTTTTTGTTTTTGTGGGGGCGTCGACGTACCCTAGCGTCCTCTGCGTACAGTCATGATTCATTGGCTAAGTAATGGCCTCGTTACTGTGAGCCCCCAGGATCAAAACCGTGTCGATGTG
This sequence comes from Strongylocentrotus droebachiensis, assembly GCA_035222895.1. NCBI lineage: Eukaryota > Metazoa > Echinodermata > Echinoidea > Camarodonta > Strongylocentrotidae > Strongylocentrotus > Strongylocentrotus droebachiensis. The sequence continues at coordinate 2,552 of JAVYIG010018443.1, read as the reverse complement.
CTATATTAGTACCCTTTTATGAGGCATTAATCCCCATAACTGTCATTTATGACTTAACCCTAATAAGGCCGGGGGGGGGGGGGGCATTATGCCCCCCCCCCCCTCCACGATTTTTCTGATTGTTCGAGAACGCATATGGATGGCGCATCGCCGCTCGCTGACTTTTTTCTTTTGAGTCTTGCACATCTTTAAAAAAAAAAATTAAAAATCGGACCTACAGTTACAAGGTCACGTGACCTTTTGTCTTTGAGCCCGAAAATCGCTCATTTTTGTGATTTGTGTACAAAACATATGGAAATGTCATTTTTTCCTAAAAATAGATCAAACATTGGTTATTGGGTCTTGTTTAAAGTTGAGGTGATTGTTTTGGGAGTCAAAATAGATGAATTGTAGGAAGAAATGAAAAAATAAAAAAAACAATAACATACATAAGTTAAAAAAACAATGAAATACATAAGAAATTATCAAAACAAGAGATAACATAAGGAATAAGCTGGCTCTTCCTATTTTTGTTGTCGTATTATTGTTCCAAATGGTCTAATGAATATATGTAGTGAAAAAGAATGCTTAAATATAAATAATATATGATTTATAGGTAAAAATGTGATTTTATGACGTTATTTGCATAAATTACCATAAATATGCAAATGAGTGATTTTTTCAAAAAATTGAAATTATCATATTGTTCTATACAATTCACTTGACATGCGTGCAAATTTTCGCCGAGATCGGCCGTTTCACGGCCGAGATCTTCATATGGAAACGTTTGCTTGTATTTGTATCGTAAAAGAAGTTGATCACAAACTGACTCCCACACGGTGTTGAGTGCTCAGGGGTCACAGGCAGCTGGCTTCATCGGGCAGGTAGTTCCATTATGTGAATGGGTAAATTAACTATTACAAAATGAGGGTACATTGTACAATAAGGATACACATTGTTTTTATTGTGCAGAACATACTCTTTTATTGACTTACTTATTGCATGAAACTATAAAACCAAAATGCATTTTGTATTCTAACAATTGGAGTACAAAGAATACAAAGAGTACAGGTGAATGAAATGCATAAACACCACAAACACCTGGGAGGAAGCATTCATAAATTTGAATACATATAGTTGATAAACGACTCCGATGAAACAATAAAACCAAAATGAAATTTGTGTTCTGGCAATTGGGAGTACAAAGAATGATAGCAGGTGAATGAAATGCTTCAACAGCAACACAAACACCTGGGAAGCTAGGAAGCATCCATAAATTTGAATAATTTAGGTGATAAACGACTCCGCATGTGGAGCTTTGTTGGAGCAGAAAGCAGTGGATTCTTAACAACACGAACCATTTAACAGAATGTCGGAACGTAAATTAAATTCGGCGCGGTTGGAAAATGCATCTTTCTACCATGCGACTTTAATGGTACGATCCAGTAAATTAAAACAGTAAAATGGCTCTTATTTTAAAATTACTCATTAAAAAAAAACCAAAACTTCAGTGATATCGGAAAAAATATGTTAAATCTTACTAATAGTTAAAAAAAGATGTATAAACATTGTGAAAGTGTCGCATTTTACGATAAAAGACGCCGATTTAGCGAAGATGACGTCATTAGTGCGCTTGCATCAGGGAATTCAAGGTCAAAAGGTCAATTCAGACACTGATAAATTATTGGTCGAGCCTTTTTGTTTCCTTTATTCCGACAAAATTATACAATCAATCAAAACAAGTTTAATACCAGAGAAAGCTAACGATTAGTATTTTCATTAACCGCTTGCCCCAAAGTCGCTTGACCACAGTGAAACGAGTGAGAGCTTGCGAGAGCGGCCAAAGTGTGATTGAAACTCGCTATTTGCTCTTCTCCAACGCAAAAAGAGACGACATTGTGCTAGATAAATGTATTTTTTCCGACAAAAGTACAGAAAATTTGCATATGGTCTTTTTATATTATACTTTATGAAATGTTACCCGAGTGAATTCCGGGCGCCCCAATGCTGGAAAAGAACGCACATTTTAGAAAACTTGACTTTTTCATGGAAAAATGCTTATTTGTTCTATGCACGCCAGTCAGATTGAGCGGAGGATACAACGTTTCCTATATGGGGGGGGGGGGGGGGGCCATAATGCCATAATGCCCCCCCCCCCCGGCCATAGTAAGACTTCAAATAGCCCGGCCTTATTAGGGTTAATGACGTAGGTCCTCTAGTTGATTAGCATAGTAGCACACACATGCTTTAGCAGTCACGCAAAACAAACACTCCCCAATCGTAATTCAATAAAATCTGAGAATGTATACTATTATCTAGATCTATTAGGAATAAATCATAAATAATTATTTCACCATTATGACCAACAGTCCCCAACAGTGTATAAGAATTACGTAAGAATGATTTCTTTTTTTATATTGGTGTGATGACCTACTATCAAAGAAACGTGGCTCAATTAATGATCTTTAAGAATAAGAAAAAAAAGGAGGCACGTTCAGGAGGAAATATTGAAATGGAAGAAGAAGAAAAAAGGGGCGCGGGTGGGAGAATTGTCAATTTCCTGTGAATTCCTT
>JAVYIG010018442.1:0-19820 GCA_035222895.1 Strongylocentrotus droebachiensis | reverse complement strand
GAATCTCAATTACATTTTCATTTGATCGACATCTACTAATAAAACAATTGCTTATTGATTACAAAGCATTTGTTGGCAGTCTTAAACATCTAATGTGGGTTTGGTTCAATTTTGTGTGGAAATGTCTATTTTATCATTACCAGGGCCCATTTCACAAAACTTGTCACCATGCAGTGACAAATGACAGTTTTTGTTATAAGCTAGTGAAATCCTTGCTTCTGATTGGTTATCAGCAGATTTGTCACGTTTTTTGTCATTTGTCATTGGAAAAAAACTTTGTGAAACAGGTCCCATAACTCAAGAATACATTTAGAACATTTGAATAGTTCAATTAATCTCTTACTTTGTGAATTCTTCATGTAGCTGGCCTGGGTCTGATAAGTAGAACTTGACTGAAAAGTGGAATAACGTCTTCTTCGGAGCTGAAAGAAACAGAAGAAATAAAAACATAATTACAATGAATGAATCTGATAAAACTTGACTGAAAAAACTGGCATAACGTGATGTTGGGAGTCGAAAGAAATAAAAGAAATCAAGCAAAATGTCAACTAAATGGTTGCTATTCAAGAATTGACATATATATTCCCTTAAAATTTAACCATGATGCAATTATTGCTCCTAAAAAAAAATTAATAACGAAATCTTCATAAAATCTTCCTGTTACAATTGAAGAGTAATTACAATAGAATTATCTTTATCAATACAAATGTATTTAAGCACAAATCATATAAACATGAAGCTTTGTGCTTTAAGCAGTATTTTAACCATTCGTCTACTGGAACCTGTATCGACCACTCGTCAGACTGTCTGACCTTGAATTAAAAAAAATACTTTATCATTATCATTATCAGTGAGGTCTGACTCGTCATTAAAGCTTGGGGGAATGAGATAGTTCAGCATCCAATAGGCTGATTCTCCCAACAATGCAAGTCAAAACCTCAGTCACACGGCCAAACCGACTCCAAACCGATTAACTGTTTGCCATAGAGGTAGTGCAATTCTTTTGTTCGGTCTATCGTCAGTCTGGTGTCGGTCTTGTCGACGTGACCGAGGTATGAATCTCCCTCCTCCCAGGATCGGTGAGCTGAATCGTGCCATCTTTGTCATGAATGAATAAATGAATGTCTGAATGAAATTGAGATTGGCCTAAATCCTGCACTGGATATCAATACCGCAGGAGTAGGTAGCATGGCACGGCAATAGCTAGGGCATCCGATAACATTAGAGGATGAGTCAGAGAAAGTCAGTCAATAGGCCTGTCCTCATCAGCTCCAGATTGCCAAATAGCCAGCTATTTCCTATTTGGGAAATAATCCCGAAGTTACAAATCGGGTCGTCACCAGCCCGAGACTTGACCTCAAAACTTGAGACTCGAGCTCGAGAAATGATCTTGAGAAATTAGCTCGAGATATTTTGCTCAGCGTTCGCGCAAAGTTAGAGTCTTCGGGCTGGTGAAGACGCACCGGACAAATAGCAGGATATTCTGCAGACTAGCCCAATATATCTTGGGATGATTATCTCAACCAAACATCCACTAATTGCAACTTCGGGCTGATGAAGGTCGCAGATTAACTGGATAATTTGCGATCGGATATTTCAAATAGCGGGATATTTGGCAATCTCAAGCTGATGGAAACAGGCCTAATCTACAGTATACCATTCACCCATACCTAATGGAAGGGATATTGCCATGGCTTGATTTGGATTATACGACGTAATTTCTGCCATCGAGGGCAGGATTACGGGCCTAAATTACACATCTTCGTACCGAAATCACCCAACATCAAAACAACTACATGCAAATGCTCTCAGTCAGGCCTAAATTACCAGTACATGTCTTTGTATTGAAATGACCTCATGTGAAAACAGCTATGTATGAGAATGAATGAATGCAATGTTCATTTATGGGTTGTTGCCATTTTGTCTGATGGATCCAAAGTTTAAAAATGCATTCATAAAATATGATGTATGGCAGTATTGACATGTTTAATGATCTTAGGTTTGTGAAGAAACCTTTTTCTGATCTGTGCATGGTCATGGGTGTCGAGATGTGTCATGAAAACTTGATTGCAAGAAATGTTTTTTTTTATCTTGCATCTACAGCCATCACCTTAAAGGGAAAGTCCACCCCCAAAATAAGTTTGTTTCGATAGAGGCAGAATAATAAGAAAATCAGGTGAGTGAAAGTTTGAGCAAATTCTGAATGAAAATAAGAAAGTTATGAATTATTGAAGTTGTGATCAATCAAATACAAATTGGCAACTCTGTGACTTATTATATGAGCTCTCCTTCATTTGCTTTGTGCATAATATTCCATAAAATCATGTTTTCTTTGTTATTGATGACGGAATATATATTTGTTCCTTGCAGGGGGAGTATAGAAACATATTTGCAATTATTATATTTAGGGTGCATGTATGGTTGAAATTTTTCTTGAGGGAAAAATGAAAATTTTAGATTTTTTTAGTACTAAGCAAATGGAAGTTGAGCTCGCATTTTACGTCATAGAGTTGCCAATTTGTGTTTGATTGATCACAACTTAAAAAATCCTAACTTCCTTATTTTTAATCGGAATTTGCTCAAACTTTCACGGACTTGTTTCTCTCATTTTTCTACTCCTATTAAAACTAACTTAATTTCAGGGAGGACTTCCCCTTTAAAGTGAATGACCCCCCCCCCCCCCCCCTCCTCATTCCTCAATTAAAACAAATTCAAGTGAGTCTGGATTCGTTTAATTTTCATATCTCTCTCACTCATGAAATGAGAAAGAGACAATTTAAAGGGGAAGGAGAGAGAATAATTAATTAACGGGGATAGTCGAACATCCATGTTACAGACCTAGCTGAACTCCTTATCATGAAAAGGAAAATCCGATTCTGCATCGAGCTCAGGCCAACAGTAAACTCATGATAATAATAATGTCATACAAGTTTACATTCTATTTGTAGTATTACTGTATGAAATCTGTGAAATTAAAATTTTCTCCCTATTTCATATTTAGCAAGGAGTGTAAATGTACCTGTACTGAAGGCCTACTTATAATCAACCATGTATAACAGCAAGCAGAATACCATTTACAAAGAAAGAGAGAAAAAAAAGTAAAGAGCATGAGGGTGTGAGGAAGAAAAGCATTAATTAAGCCATCTTTAGGAATAAAAATCACCACCATCTCGGTGTTTTTTCTCTCTAGATAACCTTTAAAGAGGGCAAGTTACGCATCATCATGCACCTAGTCTAATTATAGCCCCCCATGCGCCCCCAGACAAAACAAATCCAATACTGAAATGCTAGAGGTGACGACTTTTGCCCGGTAACCACGATAAATAGAGGGTTTGCTGGGTAACAATCTCCTCCCTTCTGCCTGGAAGTCGTTGATTAGGTCTAAGTGATGGCTAAGCCTAGATCCTCGCTATATCCCAAGTCACAGCCAGTTTCCTGTTTTCTGATACAGGCTGTAGTGAAAACAAGCTTGTTAAAGTGTGTGTACACAAACATGGAAAGCTATACATGGGACTGTATGCAGAGTGTGGATGTTATATTTCTATGTTTCTTCCTTAAAGGTACTATGTCTCATTTGCAGGCCAAAAAAATGAAAAAGTTAAATTCCAACTGCATTTGAAAGATAATACTAATTTATAACTTCCCTAACAAATGTGGGGCTTGAAAATGTCTTCAAGTGGGAAAATAACGACTATTAGTTGTCAAATCGACTTTAGGGCTATAGAGCCCAAAAGTAATAGTCTTGATTTTCAGACAATTGTACCGAATGGTCGACGTTTTATGCTGCGCAAAGATTCAATCAGTTTAATCTTGGCCATCACAAGAAGTGGGTTATTGATCATGTAGACAAATGCTCATGTACCCTTTACAACTCTTTTCATGTATGTTATTACCAAAGAAGAAAAAAAGCCAGTCAGTCACTCAATAGTGTCTGACAGTGAAGTCTAGCAAGTAAACGGGTTTCCTTGCATAATTTGAATATGAGGACACTGCTAACGTTTAAATTTCACAGATAGGACATACATGGCATATTCATAATTCCTGCAAAGTTCTACAGCATTTGAGGTTGGCTGCAAAAGGGACATAGTACCTTTAATATATCTAAGGCATCTTTTGCATATAGGCCTACATCCAATTATCCCTTCTTTATGAAAAAAAAGATCTACTACAGAGGAACTAATAGACAAACAGAACTGTTTACCATAATTTAAATATGTTTAATCACATCAATCATAATAATTATTACCGGTAAAGTATAAAATTTGCATACAATTTGTATACAATCAGCTCAAGAGACTAAGCATCCTGTATACAGTGTCATACCCCACCGACAATAAACACAAATTTAGCATTGTATAAACAAATCTTTCATTCTACACTCTCTAGCAAATCAATTTATCTCTTGGAAAGAACATGCATTTCAAAGGGATGTCTGCGAACTTCTACTTATCATGGTTGGAAGAAACGATGTCCGCCTATAACATCATTTTAAGTGTCTGAATGTGATAGAAGTAGGTTACCTAAAGATTACAAGACAACCTGCTGGCCCGTCACCAATCTGATAAATACTATGAAAGGTTTAGTAAAACTAAAAGGAAATGATTTTCAGGATGTCTGTGTCGACTGTCAAGGTTTTTTAACCAGTTTTTCTGAGAGAAAATAAAGTACATCAAGCCAATATACAACACATTGTAACAGCTTTATAACTTGAAAAATCCATATAAATTGTGCCTCTTTAATAAAGCCGATGTAAAGTTGTGATAAGCCCCCAAGACTTTCCCTCATATTTCATCTGATTTTAATTGATAAATAGCAAGAAAATAAAAATAATAAGCTGCTATAATTGTTTTATTTTATCCTAAAGTAGGTAAAAATATGATTCCTATTCCTATTCCAAAGCAGGTAAATTCTGACAACGTCAATAAGCACCAGAAAAAAACTAGATGGAACTTCAACTGCGCGCAGTCGAAATGATGCCTCCGTCATAGAGCAATTTTACAAACCAAAACAGAAGAAATTTTTCAAATTCAAGTTCAATTGTAATCCATTAATGGGTTCTCAGAATATCGTGATTACAAGCAATTTCTCATGTACATATATGACCCTTTGATCTTTGACCTCATGACCCTAAAATCTACTCAGTTCATTGGCTCTGCAAGATGTCCAGAGTTAAATAGTAATCAATCTGTCAGTTCTAATGAGAATGCGTTCACAAGCTATTTTTGCATACATAATGAGCCCATGACCTTTGACCTATGACCTCATGACCCAAGAATCGACTCAGTTCATTGGCTCTGCAAGATACATACATGATCTAAGTTTGGCAGGAATCCATCAATCTGTTCTAATGATAATGCGATCACAAGCTGTTTTTGCATACATAATGAGCCGCATGAACTTTGACCTTGACCTCATGACCCCAAAATCTAATCAGTTCATCGGCTCTGCAAGTAACATACATGACCTAAGTTTGGCAGGAATCCATCAATCGGTTCTTTAGATAACGCGATCACAAGCTATTTTTGCATACATAATGAGCCCTGTGACCTTTGACCTTTGACCTCGTGACCCCAAAATCTAATCAGTTCATCGGCTCTGTAAGATACATACATGACCAAAGTTTGGCAGGAATCCATCAATCGGTTCTTCAGATAACGCGATCACGAGCTGTTTTTGCATACATAATGAGCCCTGGGACCTTTGACCTTTGACCTCGTGACCCCAAAATCTAATCAGTTCACCGGCTCTGTAAGATACATACATGACCAAAGTTTGGCAGGAATCCATCAATCGGTTCTTCAGATAACGCGATCACGAGAACGGGACGTACGGACGTACGTACGTACGTACGGACGTACGTACGTACGTACGTACGTACGGACGGACGGACAACCCGAAAACATAATGCCTCCGGCTACTTCGTAACGGAGGCATAAAAATCCATGTGATGCTGTGTAGGAAAGCTGCTGCAAGGTTGGATCCTCGCATAGTCCCCAATGCACAGACAGTCTGGTGATCATTTCATATTGCCTGTTTGGAACCAGAAGGGCATTAACTCTGTGTTAAAGGTAATACAAAGTTTTGGGAAATTTTGAAAATTGGGTGGATAGTGATTTTTTTACAATTTTGATATATTTGGATGCCCCTGTGGATGTATTATAAGTACTACAAAACTTAGCTCCTAAAACACTTCCGCTTTCGAGAAAAATTGAATATAAAAATTTACTGGTGCTCCCGGTAAATTTTGATAAATTTCAAATAGCGACTACGGCCGTACAATGGTAGCTGCGACCATGAAAATCTCAGAATATGTAGATGTGATATATAATTTCCAAACAGGAATAGCTAATCGGTCGATTTTAGTCAAGAAGCATTGTTTTATAGCCTAATTAATATCTTGACCTTGAGAGGGAGCTATACAACATAAAGAGTGTATTATTTACAATTGCATATTAACTTTAGACTCGATTTCAACCGCGACAATGATTACTGAATATTGTAGGATCGCATATGCTTCCAATATATTAATTTGAACCAAATTCATGACCCTATACCAAAACTTTGTATTACCTTTAAAGTCTATGAGTAAAACACCCTTCTGGCTCCAAACAGAGGATATAGTTTACACTCAAATTCATTGGAAATAAAGGAAGGACCATCGCAGATAGCTCACACTGGTGTATCTTTTGCTACAATAGATAAATATATTTGCCAAGTTTTATCATACATAATAAAACTTATAACATATTATGTTAATATATATTTAACAAGTTTTATTCCAATCTCCAAGTACAAACAAAATTCCCAATGGACGACAACATGAGGACAATACAAAAGTTTGTTTCTCTTTTGCTTTGGTGGATTTGAAGGACAAAATCAGACAAATCAAAATATTCTCTTCCCTTCCTCTCTGATTAGGGAAGGGGGAAATTAAGAGATAAGCAGAACCCCCTAGCTCATTAGACCGTTAGTCAAATACTTCCTGTTTTGAGAGAGCTCCTGTAGTCCAGACAGAAGAGGAAAAGAGGTCTGGAGATGTTTCTACCTTTAACTTCTACACTAAATGAAGGGAAAGTCTAGGTGCAAAACATTCATGCAACTGAAATTTTGAAGTAATTGTGCTGCATTTGGGTGAATCTTTGTGCAATCCTGATGTAGTAGGCCTTTCTTTTGAAAGTACCAATAGTCAAAATCCGAAAGACCACTCAGGGGAAATAAACAACAACAATTTTTTAATTAAAAAAAAAAAATCCTTCATATGCACATAGTCTTTATATGCAGGCTCCTTATAAAAAGGGTTTAAAGGAGATATTTTGGTCTGTATACCGGTAGACATTTTTTCTTCTTCAATGCATGTGTTGCTAAAGCAGGTTTGGCTATACATGTATTTGCAAAAATCATAAACTTCTAGAAGTGAAGAAGAAGAAGAAATAAAAGCAGTAGCAGTTGAGATAGAAGAAAAAGATTAAGAAATAAAAGAAGAAGAAGAAGGAGGAGGAAAAGAGATTGAAGAAGACAAAAAGGAAGAAGAAAAGAAAGAAGAAAAAAAGAAGAGGAGGGAAAAAAGAAAAGAAAGAATTAAGGAGGAGGAGGAGGGAAAGAAGAAGAGGAACTTTTACAAAGTCTTCCAGATTGACTTCCATGTGACAGATAATGTAAAATCGTACACCATTCTGGAAGGTTTCAGCCTGAAATCTGGTCATGAAGACTACACCTAAGTAACCTTTTACAAGGTTAGCAAAAACTCTTTACGGATACAAGTCATGATCCTCCAAAGCTGTCAGACTGACAAGCAAAGTCTACTCAAATGTCATGTCCAGGCAGATGATCTCCTCTCATAGCCTTTCCACTACAGGAATATTTGTCAATCGAAACAGTGATTACAGAGACACAAATAATTAGCAATGGGGCGATGACATCGGATAGATATTATGAAAAACATATAATTCATGTACAATTTTTATTTGATGGGAGGGTAATATGGCTGTATACAATTCTCATAGTGATGGGTGAAGTCAACCCTGATTCTCTTTTTATAAAGTTCTAGTTTTTAAAACAGATGCCCGAAAATCTGTTTTTGCTTCATGGCAATGACTTTATTATACAAAATAATTTGGTAGGGAATTGATACTAAAGGATACAAATTGCTCGACAGCTTCTGGGGGTATTTCCGATGAAGTTCAATTCATGATAGTCATACTCATAGGTTCACTGACTGCTGACGTAAAAAGAGTGACCCCCTTGCCCCGCCCCGCCCCCTTTGCCAAGAAACGAGTCTAGAATAACCAACCCTTTGTGTACAAACACCTTCAATTAGCAGGAAATACTTATTGAAATGTCATGGTTCTTCTTCATAGCCTAAGCCCAATGGAAGCCACCAATTATCCCCATTCTTGATCAATACATAGACACGCTCCATCGCAACAATTAGAATCAATCATGCCCATAGGTGTGTAATGTGTATATGGCACTTGACGTGATCCATGATGATAATGATGAAGGAAAAATTGAAGCCCCTGTCCAATACGGTGTGATTTTTTTCCATTATCAGAAAATCCTTGGCCAACTGATCAGCAAAGTTTGGTAAAAAATATTCTGTCCCACTCTCCAACCATCGAATCATATGTTGGGAGCCAGAATGGCACTTGGGGCGCGTTCATGCTTGATTTTGAAGGTAGAATGAGCGATCTGAAACGCTCATCGTAAACGCTCATCGTGATCGCAGTTCCACGGTGTAGCTGTTCATGCTTACTTCTCTGGCTCATCCAGGCAATTCTCCTTGTGTGGCATTGTGTGACCTTCACTGTGCATGCTACGTAGACCCACTAGAGGTCAGTGCGTTGAACCCATTTAAACGCGTTTACAATTGTAAACGCATCTTTTTGTGAGTTTACGATCGGCGTTCGTGATCGCCGTTTTTCGGTGATTCTACAAAAGTGAGCATGAACGCAAGCGTGTTTTAAACACAACACGTAACAACACTAAACACGTAACAGATGCCTGATTCTGGCCGTCAAAATCAAGCATGAACGCGGCCTAACTCTGTCTTGGGAGTATTTGAGTTAATGCCTTTCTGTCTCTAATAAGATGCATTGATGATGTGTGAAAAATATCTATAATTGGATGTTGATGTGCAAAATCCATCCTACAAAAAGACAAATATATGACTGGTCAACTTGAAAAGCAATAGTTTTTTAAGGGAGTGTCACTTATGTACGTATCACAGGATGTGTATTGTCCTGGATGTCTACATAAGAGTTCCTTCCTGTGTATCTGGTAGCCTGTTCACACTCAAAGAAACTCATATGACATTTGTATATACATGTATATATAAAAAGTTGTATAAAGAATCATTATACCATGAAGGGGTGTTCACACATGAAAAAAGTATCATATCAAGCAACATTTTGTAAAGAAACTAGCTTTGAAGTGGTCAGTTCACATTTACATGTGGTATAGGTCAAGTGTGAACTGATATGACAGCTGGCCAATCATGAGTGGGCATTCGCAATAAGCCTGTCACAGTTATTTGGATAAAAACAATTGACGTACAAAGTGGTTATAATACGTTTATTTATTGAGTTTTTTTTTTTGTGGCGATGCTCAAACATCTGTTTCAATATGGCATTATATGGCATTATGTTATATCATGTTCAGACTGGAAAAAATAATGATTTGACAACGTAGCTATTACCGGTAATGTACAGCTATACAATGAATTTTGTTAGTCTGAACTGGGGTCCGGTGCCTTTGGTGTCTAGCCAGATGGCACCATTATCACTTGGCTAAAACTTGACATTTTTAAGGGTGTTGGAAGGAAAGTTTTTTGGTGCGAAACAGAAAGTGTAGTCTTGCTTGTGAGGTCGTCCTCCTTAAAATAAAGTCACCCTCTACTGCAAGTAGAGACCACTTGGCACATCAGCAAGTGTGCATTACATTGTATATCTTGAAACTAGCCCAATGAACAATAAGTTTCATTAAATCTAACAGAACAAGAAAAACAAGAACCACACCAAGGTTATTTTATTACCTGTATCAGGTTTTATGAATATACAGTTAACAACAACATTTATTCATACCCTTCCCAAGTTTGTAATCATGTGAAAAATTGATTTGTCTTAATTTATGCTTCTTGAGAATATGACATATCAAAGCTTATATCAAAAAGTATTTAACAAAGGCCCTAATTCAACCAGTCCATTGTTTATTCTTGAGTTACAAAAAAAAAAAAAAGTATCAAATTTACAAGGGGTATGAATAATTTGTAAACTGTACAATGTAAGATCTCAACGAAAGCTGATGGAGTGAGGCTAACAGAATCTGGGAACTTTAAAAACCCGCCAAATCGTCGCAACCTAGGGTTTGATATCCAAGTTTAGCAGTGGATGTGGCGTTAGACATGAGATTCGGAGTAGATTATAAAGTACAGAGGGAGGATGGAGGAGGAAGAAAAGATCAAGAGGGTCAAAACCGATAACAGGAAGAGCTTTTGGAGTGTCTTCCCCTCAGAAGACTTCCTGGGTTACCAAGGCAACCAAAGTGTGGAAACTTGTGCTTCCATCGGTAACCCTGTACTTATTCCCGTAACTGTAGGTAAAAACTTCACATACACACCGCAGATAAGTGCTGTAAAGAATGGAAGAACATCAGAGAAAAATTGTTCCCTGAAAAGCATGGCTTTTCAAATCGCCTTCCTATTCTAAATATGACAGGTAACAGCTTAACAATGAGGCCCAATTTTTATGCCACAATGCAGTCGCATGACCAGAACACAACTTATAAGTAAATATGTTCGGGTAGCACACAGCAGACAAAAAAAAGTAATGTTTGATCGGAAGTCGATGCACTCTACTGGCCCGTAGGCCTACCTGTATGTCAGTACAAGGAGACAGTGATGGAGAGAGATACATATATCTAAAGATAGAAACATAAAAAGAGATGCAAATGATATAAAGCGAGAAAATAGAGGAAATAAGACCTAGAGAGCAAAAGTAAGAGACAGATATATATATATATATATATTTAGGGAGAGAGGAGAGAGAGCGAGCGAAAGAAATAGAGTTAGAGAGAGAGAGAGAAAGAGATATAGAGAGGAGAAGAGTTCGGGGAGAGAGAGTGAAAGAGATTGTGAAAGCAATTCAAAGCATCAATAAAAAGAGAAACAACTGATCAAGTTTTGATAACTCAATGAATACTGTATCGATGAAGAGAAATAATTGATTGGCTTTTGAGAAAAATATGAGGATGATGTTAATCTATTCAATTTAGGGGGGGGGGGGAGGGGAAAGAGTAGCCATTCAATATAGAGATTAGGATAACAATTAATTTAAACCTGGTAGAATATATTCAATTAAATTCTCCCTACTACATATGAATCGAATTATCAACTGCTTACAATTTTTTATGCAAGCGACTACTAGTGCCATGTAATGCAATTAAAACCAATTTCACAGACCCGTTGACGTTTTAAATTTCTGCCCTGAGAAAACACTGTAATGAATTGATTGCATTTAAAGGGAAATCCAACCTTGATAGCAAAGTACTCTGGAGGAAAGTGGAAAAATCAGAGAAGTAGACTGATAAAGGTTTGAATTATTAAATTAGACTAAAAAGGAGAACTTATAGTGGTGGACATCTATACCATTTGTTCTAATACACAAAATGACTAAAATTTCATTGATCAAGAGGGTCTTTTCCAGTGCAGAGGACCTTTAATAATATACTACCCACAATAAATTTTTAGTAGTGCCCCAAAGGAGAAGGCACTTAAGAGAAAAAAAAAGAAATTAATGATATTTTTGTTCACAACAAACAGGAGAGTTGACCAAAATGCAAATTTGAGATCTGCACAGAATGCCTTTGGTGAGCAGAGGCATAGAAAAGTTTCGATGTTGTATCAGTTGTGAATAAATTATTCGCAGCATGCAACTTTGCAAATCTTAACCAATTTCAATCATAAAAACACATTTCAAAATGTTTTCATAAATTTTGTTGTTTTGGTCAAAATTGAGATGTTTCACATATTTCCACGTGGCTAGTGCTAGATGTACATCTGCTTAAAACCTTAAAGGGTAGACTTTGAAGTGTCTAGAGTCAAACTTTGCTGATTCGGGTGAGTCACATCCCTCTGTTTTCCTGTCCAGACGATTACCCAAAACTCACGGTGGCGCACACCCTCCTAACCTATAAAAGCCAACATGGTATCTTTCAGTAGTCTCTAAAAACAACCTAATTTTGAATAAAATTAAATTTAGTTCATACTTGGCCCATCGATAGTTTGTCAAAAATATCTTTCATAAGATTTAATTTAATTGTTCAGAACTAATCTGTGTACCAAAAACATAATTTTCCTTTGTCAAGTCAATGGAAGCTCACACATATTTAAGTCATGTATGACTTTTATTTTTTTCTTTCTTCTGGAACATCTTATGACAGACAGTTAAATGTATCAACATTTTCAACTTCCACAAATTACAAAACCAATATCGCTTCTTCCACAAAACTTGCTGTTGATGATAATGACTAGGATTTATAGCTTGGACACTTCTTCTTCTTCTTTTACTTTTTGTTTATTAGCACCAAACTTCAAATAGCTCCCTCTATAGATCCATGTCAGAAAATGTCATCTACAACAACGAAGAGTATAAAAGATCACCAATATCCGACCTGGAAACCAGTATAGCAATGATAAATCAGCTGTGAAAAGCGTTTAATTAATGATACAGTTTGTGCAACACCTCAAGTGGGATGGATAAATATTGGGGTATTCTTCTTTTTTCCCCTTTTTATTAGCAACAAACTTCAAATAGCTCCCTCTACAGATCCCATGTCTTTCTACAACAATGGAGGGTATAAAAGATCACCAATATCCGACCCGGAAACCAGTATAGCAATGATAAATCAGCTGTGAAAAGTGTTTAATTAATGATACAGTTTGTGCAACACCTGAAGTGAGATGGATAAATATTTGGGTGTTTCGTTTCCCAAACACATTTGGAAGCGAGCGAAGCCTATAACTAGCCTGCCAAATTACCCTATTTCTGATTAAAAATTTATCAGCGGATCTGTAAACACGGCCATTTGAGCTGACATAATTTACAGCCTAAATCATTCCCCATGGAGCTCGCGGAAGAAATACAATGCCTGGACTTATATGGCAATATATGAGGCTTGCAAACAAGAGAATTGCCAGCCATTGTTGTTAGGATCAAATTTCATAAATGCCAATGCCAACTAATACAATTTGTTAGGCAGTAATATTATTTGTTAGGCAGTAATATTATTTATTAGGCAGTAATATTATTTATTGCTACAATATCCTGTGTTATTTGCAATAGTACATCTAATTTCCGATCTTAGATTGAGACAATGATATCAAAGCCATTTTTCATATTATTTAATACTTATGGGAGCACAACCAATGTTGTTTGAAAATGAAATTTAATGGTGTGAGAGAATCTAAATCTATCTCGCTTTTCTATCAATTCTATGACAAAAATGACAAAATTGCAAATGCACTTCTTGAACTCCCTTTACATGTATATTCAATATTCTAATTTTACTTTGGCTTTAATAGACAGGTTTGACTGTACATGAATCTATGCCCTTCTGGAGCTCAACAGATGAAAGAATATCAAACTAATACTTATTTGATTCTATCAATATAATATCTAGAATTCACTCATGAATTTTCTAAATTCCCTATATGCCTTAGTAACCATTTACTGTCAAGCCTGTCTATAGCGACTGCCCAAGGGAAACACAAAAAGTGGTCTTTGTAGACAGGTTCCTTTAGTACATGATTCTATGAGGAACCACTTTCAAGGGAATCAAACAATGTGGTCTTTGAAAATGGAATTTAATGCTTTGAGAGAATTTAAATCTTATCTCTCTTTTCTACCAAATTCTATGACTGCAAAAATGGCAAAAATGACTTCTTTAACTACCAATTTTACAGGTTTGACTGCACATGGATGCCAATGCAATGATTTCAGTCATTGATTAATCAATCGGAGAAGAACTTGAAGTGCTTCAATTTCATGAAATGGTTACTGTGCAGAAGTGTATAAAGCTTCAGGAGATTATTCTCTTGTGCGGAAATCAGACAAACTGCCTTGTAATGTATCGGTCACACTGAGGAAATTCCCGGGGAGGCACTGTGTCTGATCAATATGAACATGGATCCTTAAATGTTTGCATTTAATCGAGACTCTCGGTAGAGAAACGATATTGTGCAGCGGAGTGTGTGAGTGGATGGGGGGAATCGTGGGGAAGGCTACACTCCGCAAGGGGCGCCCAGGCCTTGGGAATCAATTTGTGAAGCGTAGCGGAAAATCGGCCGGTAGCGGGGGAGAATGAAGCAGCCCCATCCCTGGTTAATGACGTTATTATAAAGTGCAATTTAATTACAGCTCCTCATTATGGTGTGCTGAGAGTGAATGCTGCTGTACCATCATGTGACTCTGCGGACGGGATGTAGTTTGCAGGTTCAAACCCTCGTCGATCATAGATCATAACAAAGTGTCTGAACTAAGAAACTATGCAGACTGCACGGTCTACCGCACCCCATAGGCTTTATACTTCAACTACTCCTGACACACCCAGAGATCGACAGAGCTAGGCTCTACTCAAGACTTCATGGAATTGTGTTTTAGTGTCAAACTAGAGTCTGTATCTGCAGACTAGGGATGGGGGTGTGAAGGGCGGGGCTGGTGGAGGCTGTTGAAAGACATGCTAATGGTCAACAGATGATGCAACTCATTTGCGGTGTCCTGTCGCAGCAGCAGAGAGCTTGGAAAGTTGTATTAAAAAGCATCATGCAGTTGAAGTAATACTATTACTAATGAGTTTACAGACCCAATACTCAGTCACACTGCCAAACTGACTCAACACCTACCCCAGGCCGATCAATTTTCAGCAATAAGGAGTAATCCAATTGATTGTTTGGTCTGTAGTCGGTCTAGGGCCAGTCTCGTTAGTGTGACTGAGGTATAAAAGACAGAAGACATCAGGAAACCTTTGACCTTTGACCCAATTACCCTCATAATACACTAAGGTTTTATTTCTTAAATCTCTGTTTATGAATATGGACACCAATCTTCTAGTTTGGATGCTATTAGAAATGAGTTTTCGGAATGACATGATAATGGGACAATACGAAAGACGGACAGACGGACAGACAGACATCCTGAAGCAATCAGACAGTCGGTAAACCTGCAAACATGTTTCCAAACCCATCTTTGGTGGCAAGGCAAACATGTGCATACATATGACTTGGATTTTGAAGGGGGAAAAACCTGAAAAAGGCAATACATGCGAGTGTCTGCCACAGTTTTTTAAATTTTAGCTATCACAACTCGTATGCTTAGAATTAAAAGGGCATGACTCATGTACTTTTACATACAGTTAATGTCCTTCTAGCTCTCGGCATGAGTTCCATCTCTATGGTTGTAGAGGTGTTGGGGTTTAGTGGATAAGTCATCAGACTGCAGATCACAAGGTATGAGGTTCGAATCCCAGCCTGGCACTAACGTCCTTTGGCAAGACGTTAATCTACATTTGCCACTCTCCACCCAGGTGTTAATGGGTACCTGGTGGGATGCTAAAGTTAATGTAGTTTGCTCAGCATTGTGAGCGTCTATAAAATGATGCCTGGCTAGAATGTTCCCCAGGGAATGGAGAATGTACAACAACGTATGCGGGCAAGCCTGAATCTGATGACCGTGGTAATCGTATATCTGTAAAGCGCCTAGAGACATCGTTCATGTATTAAGCACTATATAAAAGCAGAATGTTATTATCATGGTCACATGATGAGCATGATGCATGTAGTGGTGAAACTGAATCAGGCCACTCAATGCTATCTAAAGACTCTTCAATACAAATAATTACTGGAGTATTTATAAACTCAATAGAAGAACTTTTGATTTGATGGATTAGTCATGGACACAAATAAGACTTCATTGTTAGAAACTGAAATCAAATTATATCATTAGGTTGAGGTCGACTAGAAAAATAAACCACTTCAAAACATATTTATTGCAAATTGCAAAAGTGAAAGTGGAGTACCTTTTACTATTGATCAATGCAAGGTATAGATTCTGCAACAATGTGACACTCATTAGCAATTAGAAGTTTGTATACATGTATGTACAGGTATGCAAAGGCTTGCATGCAAGACGTGGTCTAGTGGATATGTCTTCGGACCAAATGGTTGAATCAAATGGTTTACGGTTCAAGTCCCTCCACGACACTATAAATGTCCTTTGGCAAGACATTAATCTACATTTGCCACTCTCCACCCAGGTGTTCAAATGTGTTAAATGGGAACCGGTAGAAAGGAATTCCTTGAATGCTATGGGCACCGCAAACGGTAGCCTAGCAGAGCCGGGTAATACTGGAACGCCTTGAGCACCTTGCAAGGTGGATATGTGCACTACAAGAATATAATTTTCCCCCATTTGCTTTCAGCATTCATCAAAATTTTCCAAAAATCTTAAGCAACAATATGAAACTGAAAAATAGTAAGTTTGATGTTGCATGGATATATAAGGATAACCTAACCTTTTAAAGTTCACTTAATCCAAAGATTTCGGCAAACATGTTTGAATGTTGTGTTATCCATTTGGGCATCCTCATTCCAACATAATTTGCCTGGTTAGAGCCATTAGCGGCATTAACTAATATACTTCAACACAGATGATATATTCTCCTAGTTTGATTCCTGCATACAATGTTAAAGATAGCTACATGGCCAAGTATTTAATTTTCAATGACAGCATGTGGGTTAAGTTGTGTGGGCAGAAGTAATAAGACAACAATGCTCTGCGTTGTGAAGTAATTTTGATCATCTTTAAATGTTCACATTGACGTTCATGATAATATCAAACATTACACAAACAGCGTTGCATCCCACCTCTTTCCTATATTCACAATCACCATGTAATAGATCCATGCTGAGAGGTTAGTCGATGAGTAATAAGGTCTAAACTGAAACTGAACAACTTCTCAAGCCCTGGTCCCACCTCTCCAATAACAAGCATTATAACCAGAGCTACTATGGCGGGCCAAACGGGCCAATATTTGTACAACTATACAACTGTATGACTATACGACTATTGGCATGCTTGGCCCGCCATAAGCTACACCGCCCCCCCCCCAAAAAAAATCACCATAATGGCGGAGGCTCATTCGTATTTTTGTGTATGTAATACCTACCAAACCAATAGCCCATACATGTAGGCTTACCTTTATTAGGCCTACATTGTAGATGACCTGCACAAAACTAAACTACCGTATTTGCCGGCGTAAAGGCCGCAGTATTTTTGGAAGAGAAAATATCAAAAAATCGGGGTGCGGCCTATGCGGCGAAAGAGTAATTTTTTTTTTTTTTTTTTTTTAGTTTCGATTTATGGCGCTATGCCTGGCAATGTCTCCCAGCTCAGTAATCAGTGTGTTGACTCACCACTCGGAAACTACAACAACACTAAAATTTGTCTGTCATCTTGGTTTGAAAGTGATCTTTCTAATAGATCTCAATATGTAGTTTATAATAATAATTCCTCAATTTTTTTTATATAACAAATTGTGTACCACAAGGTTCTATCCTAGGACCTAGTACTCTACTGTTTTTAATTCACATCTTACACATTCTCCTAAAAACGACATTGTTACTATTATTTGTGACAAGTTTACAAGCACAAATCAGCGCCTTTAACTGCACCTCGATGTTAAATGAAGGTCCTTCCTCCGCGTGGGTTTTTCGGCAACAAAACAACAACAACAATCAACAACAAATCGGGGGTGCGGCCTATACGGCGCTGCGGCCTTATCGCCGGCAAATATGGTAATCTGTATCCATGTTGCATTACCGTTTTTGTTATACCTACAAAACCAATAGATCATACCTTTATTATGCCTGTACGTGACCTGAACAATGTGATTTGTTCAACGAATGGGCGTCAATACATGTACATTCTAGCACAAGCTGTCACTGGGTTATTCAACGGAGTTTGAGACTACGATGATCATAATGGGGTACTTCAGTATATTAGTTTCATTTGTTTCTCCCAAAATACTTCTTATATTATCAATATTGTGATTATCAGTAGTATGTTCATGATTCAGGCAAATGGAATGGTAATGATTCTAAAGTATATAATTGGTAGTGATTGTGGTTGTGGCTTTATGTGAAGTTACAACTATTAGTCACTATTAATCACTATTAACTAACAATACTTGCATAAATGCAGCTCATCAGATAGTTTTTTAATCTGTAAATCTGTAACAGAGAGAGCAGAACTCTTCTAATCGCCAATTCACATCTAAAAAACTTTTTGAGCTATTAAAGATTCGGTGCTTTAGATTCAGATTTGGTGCTTTGTGTTCAGATTTGATGCCCAAATAGTTCAGTGAATTGAAAATCTATATAAACAAGTCAGTACTGTCTGTACTTTCAGACTTTTGAAAAGTTGATACACATCAAAATACACGTGCAAAATAGGTGTAAAATATCATCATTATGGATGACTTTTTCAAATGTTTACAAATGATCACAAAGATAGCTCCCAAAAATGTAAATGTTCAACAACAACAAAAACAACAAACAAGCAAAGACACAGCAAAACAAAAACCAAAACTAGATCTATTTTTCATTGAGAGTAAAATGGAGCATTATGTCACATCTTTAAAGTTAAGAGATAATGCCTTCTGTCTCTGGGCAAACAATTTACTCTATGCCACAGAAGGTCTATAAATGGAGAGTAACATTGAAATTCAGCTCATATCAGTGATCTACTGCATGAATAATCAAGGTGTCTGACCTACAGACTATATGAACACAGCTAATGTAATTTCTAGTTACATACTACTGTAATACTCAAAAGGTTACAGCGAGCAATTATTTAAAATGGCATGTGCTGCATGCATACAAAACATTTGTTTCCTACAATACTGAATGACTCCTGATATGTTCTGTACTTGAAATGCCAATTTCTTATATAAAGAGGTCTGAATCACCAGACTACATCTAATTCAGAACACAGGTGTACCTCAATGTCAATGCACAGGTTAGGATGAGGTGGGTGTAGAGTACAAACAAAAAAGGCTACATCCACAGAGCTTTTGAAGTCTCTTCCAAACAAATCTTTTGTTCTCCAATTCTTTTGTGTACATCCTCAGATTTACTAAGAATGATTCACTCCTACGGCTTTTGTGCTCTTATTATCTGACCCACATAAATAACGCTTCAAAAGATTTGACTTTGTCAAGTTAGAACTGTCCTCCTCTAAAAGACCTGTATGTTTGTACAAAATGTGTCTGAAAAGTCAAAAGTTTTAAACGCAGGATCCCCAACTTGCTAGCCGTTTCAGACACAGAGTCATCTCAGTTCAGAGGGAGATCGTGACCTTGTTTGTTTACTTTTAATATACAAGTTGTAAACATTTTCCACAGGTGTAAATACAAATAGTTGACGTTAATCCCAAGGCTTGGATAACCACACCAACTAGTTCTGCCCATTCAATCCTTGCATGCAATTGTCATCGTTCAACAAGATAAAAACAGTTTTAATCAACTGTATCAAACTTCACAAGACCTACATGTACTGCAAAGTAAATTTCAAAAAGATAATCTTCCATCAGTAATACCACACATAACCATCTTCAACATGAAAACTTGGATGTAAGACATAACTTATGAGAGAGAGAGAGAGAACCATCCACAGTTAGCTTGAAAAGCCTGAAATATGGCATAAAAATTGATGAAAACACTTGCAAGGGCTATAATTCAGGAGATTGGAAACTTGCATCCAAATGAAAGGA